>CABFPE010000173.1:934469-946742 GCA_900660155.1 Hofstenia miamia | reverse complement strand
TATTTGAGTAGATTTATTAAATATTTGCTTGAATGAGGAAGAAGGGGGAATTAGCTAGCGTTGTACTCAGCCATGGGGTCACCATTTGCCAGCTCGAAAAATTATGAAAGCTGTTGTTTGATGATACAAGCAATCGTTTTTATAAAAAGATTCCTTATTGCAAAAATAATTTCGAAATCTATTGGTACCAAGTTTTATCGATTAACAAATTTATAAAAAATTCAATTAATTATGAATTACATTAAGTTAAGGGTTATATCGATTATTTTGAAAAGTTTGAAAAGTATATATTGCTTCATATTGTGTTTTCCGCAAAATAGTATATATTTTGCATCTTTGTTTTTCAGGAGTAAGCACAGAATGGTATTTCTGACAACATTGCCCTAGGTATTTTTAGTAAAAATATACAATTAAATGAAATAAACGTTTCAAAATTAGTACATCAGCAACAAATATATCGGCATGGAAATTTTTCGCGATATGAGGATGCTGAATTTTTACTGCAACCATGGTCCCGTCCTTTAATTTCGCGCGATGCACTTGAGCTAAGCTTGCTGATCCAATAGGAATAGAATCAAATTCTTCGAAAACATCTTCAACCTAAAGACTAATGTTGGATAATTACGGATATTTTGGAAAATTGGAATGTAATATAGGGAGACAGAGTACATAACTACCATGCGTTTTTCTAAGTCGATTAAATGAAAATAGATCATTTTCGAATTAACAAAATAATTATTCGAGAAATCACGTCGATGTCTAAAGTTGGTAGAAAGAAAATGCGGAGGAATTATCAACTGTTAAATTATGTCCACTGAAAAATGCTGCCCTTATCTATTTGCAAAGGAATATTTAAAAACCTGAAAATCAACAATGTATTTTGCATAAATATACAGGGTGTTCCAAAAGTCACTATAAAAAGTAAATCATTATGGTGGGAATGCATGAAAGTTTATGCTATTTTATTCTTTATCATTCAAATAATATTTATAATAAAATAAAAAATTCCACTGTTCAGTTAAAAGAATATATCTTCTTTCTATATCCTATATCTGTTCAATTAATGGCTACTACCAAATCAATATTAAACCGGGTAAAATGTCGAGTTGCTCATTATTAAAGAGCAAAAGAAATTCAAGCGCTTTTTATGTAATGATGTATTTCATTTTACCAAAACTTGCACAGGATTATCAAAGGCTTGCATAGATGCCATTTTAAAGTATGAACGACATTTTCTTAAGCTTTGTATAAAATGTGTCGATTATACGTCAATCTGAGAAACATAAGTCGCTTGATGCTATTTCCTGCAAAAGTTGAAAACACTCTTCACGAACAAGCTGTTTCCACTTCTCTTGTAATTACAGAGAACCAAAATCCACTTCACCAAATCAAAGAACTCATTGTGACTATGCAAAATCAACATCATTGAAAATAACAATACTAAACTAATGAATGAATTACGATCTGCAATACCATCCATAGTTTCTTCCACTAATGCAAGCCAAAGCAATTCTGAGTACAAATGTCGCATAATTGCTTTTGGCATACCAGAATGCGGAGGTAGAAGTTCTCTAGCAGATCAACTACAGCATGAGAAGAAATGTATTACTGATATGCTAAGCTTTATTTATTGTGATACATTATGGGTTTGTAACATAATTCGCATTGGTAAAGGCATACCTGGTAAAGTACATCATATAATTATTGTTAGGGGAAATGAATGGTCTAAGCGGCTAGTTTCATTTAAAGCTTATCTACTTAGACATTTTAATGAATACAAGATGTTCACAAAAGGTGAGAACATGTGAAAAATCTCTTCTTAAGAAAAGATTTGAATTAATTCAAGAAGGACACGATCGAAAAAACTTGCGAATTCGAGATTTTAAACTTTCCTTAAATAATCCCATTAATAACTTGTACACAAATGCACAAAGTTTAATTTCTATTAAAAGGCCACTTAGTTTTCTTTGTTATGCTGTTTCGCTTGATTGTTCCATTTTGTGTGTTACTGAAACCTGGTTTGACGGGTCTTTTACTAATGATATATTTCCTAACTCAATTTACGCAACAGCATCAGAGGCTATTAGATCTTTACCAAACAGTCATGGTGGATGTTTATATAAAGACACTGTATTAAAGATTGACATTGGTTTAAATATCAAAGTTGATTTCGCCTGCTTTGCTGTATTTTCAATAGCATCTCAACTTATATTAATTTGATGTCTGTACATTCCTCCAGTTACTAGTCTCTTTCGCCCCACATAAGACTACATACTTTCCTTTATTCATTCCGTGCTTGATGCCTTTCGAGTTTACAAGAATAATAATTCTTTTCATGCCACATTTGCAGGATATGTGTATATTATAGGTGATTTTAATTTTCCTAATGCCAACACCGAAGCTGGAATCTCCCCACATGAATTTGATCAACATTCTCGATGAACTTTGTATTATGAATCTATCTCATATAAATGGAAATTCTCTTGATCTACTTTTTTCAGATGTCAAGGCTCTAACATTTCTTAAGGTGGTTCTCCCGATTCTAAAAGTTTTTCAGATCAAGCTGTTATTTGTTTCAATATTTTATTGTGTCTTAATAAAATTGATGCAAATGATATAAAAAACCGCTGCTATTAACTTTCTCAGGCCAATAAAGATGAACTCGATTTAACTTTATCAAGATCGCTTTTTTCGTTTTGCAGTGATGGCACAACTCTTTACGTTATACACTGATACAACTCTTTGTTTGAAATAATCGATTTGTATGTGCCGAAAAAACGAAAGACCCGTAACTCACTACCATCATACTCTTCTTCCACGCAGTTTATCTGTTTAATATCACAAGCACTGCCAAACGTAAATATCTTAAAACGCCGTTAGAAAAGCTCTTGCCAAACTTATCACTGTATCTACTGATCCTTTTCATTCAATTGAACTCGATAAATTTATCTTTACAGAGTAATTTTCTGACAAATCATCTCTGAATAAATGCTAAAAATTGTTAAAATATTTAAAATCTGAGGAAACTATTGAATTTTTAACCTGGAAAAATCAACGTGCAGAAAATCCTTCCAAAATTTGTTCTATGTTTAACCAATATCGTCAATCTGTATTTTCAGAGCCTAATTTAATTACTTGCAATTTTGATGAATCGATACACAATACAATTATCTGTTCAATTGATATAATTTTTGAATTAATAAAGGTTGTGGATTAGATTATCTTCCATCTTCTTTCATTAAGACATATGCCAATTCCTTTTTACATCATATTCCTAATCTTTTTAATTATTGCATTGAACTTGGTGAATTCCCTCAAGAGTGGAAAGTGGCAAAAATTTTACCATTGTACAAAATAGTTGTTAAAAATTACCGTGGAATTAGCATTCTTCTAAAAATTTCACTTTTGTTTGAAAAACTTATTTTTAATGAACTACTATCTATAATTAAAAATAGACTAACTTCTACACAGTTTGGATTTACCAATCACTCAATTACTAACGTACGTTGACAATATTTATCATGATTTTGATGCAGGAATTAGCTCAGCAGCTTTTTACTTAGATTTTCGAAAAGCTTTTGATAGAGTATCTCATGATTTACTCATTGGAAACTACAAAATAATTTTGATATTGTTGGTAATTTTCATTCAATAACTGCATCATTCCTAACAAATCATGTTCAAGAAGTCCATTGCAAAAGAGTTGTCTCTAGTCCTTTACCAGTTACTAGTGGAGTGCCTCAAAGCTCCTCACTTGGACCTTTACTATTTCTCTGCTTCATAAATGACCTACCTGAATCTTGCTAGCACAGATGTATATCTCTTGGCAGATGACTTAAAAAATTTGCAGCAGCAATTCTGGAAATCTCCGAAATGAACAACTTTCTCTTTTAAAATGGGCTGTCGACAACAAGATGGAGTTTAATTCTCAAAATTATTATTTTTGAAAATATTACTAAGCTTCTTTAACAACTTGCTAATGATATTGATGTTTGCCCTAGTTCACTAGTGCAAGATTTTGGTGTTTATGTTAGAAACAACTTATCCTAATCGGAATATATATCTCACAAACTAGTAAAATGCAACTGTGTTTATATGTTTTTACGTCGTTCTCTGTCATGTATCACCAATACATCTACCAAAATTACTCTTTATAGAACAATGATTTTACCAATCTTAATGTATGCGTCTCCTGTATGATTTCCATCATTTTCCGATATCGCACGTCTTGAAAATTTTTAAGGAAGATGTACTAAGTGGTTATCCAAGATTTCTGATTATAAACATAGACTTATTGCTCTAAATTTGCTTCGAATATCAGCAGCTACTCAACAAATAACATTTGATCAAATCCAGACAGTGCCATCCTTGCTTGATCACCTGCAGTTGATTATAGAAAGTGATGATGGTCACATTGAATGACATTTAGAACACCCCACCAATGTTACTTTCATCATTTAATACTATTGTTTGTTAGAAAATAAAAATTTGAAATAATTGAAATTCCTTTACCCTTTATAATGACTTTTGGGAAATCCGGTATTAAGCAAATTTTGACGAAAATATTCAAACTTTTAAGAAAAAAATCTCTAAACTATGAAGAGAATTGCACTTAATATTTCGTGGAATAATTCATATGAACATACTATACAAAGCAATAAACTATGGTTGACATTAGTACCTAAATAAATCCATACATTTTTTTTATAAATTGTGCTAGTTTCTATAGAATTTTATGAAATGCTCATAACTCACCAAAGAATATCTAAAACATGAAAACATCACTGGATAGAATTTAGTTTCTTCTTGCATTTCCAAATTTAATTCGCTCAACAAAATAGTTGAGGCTATTGTTTCGGACTTGGAGCTTAGACCCTTTATTATCGGAACATTAAGTAAGTGAAGAATTTGAAAGGCTTCTAAAGATGGAATTTTCCATTGAAAACACAGGGAATAATTTTATCGCAAATTATCACCATACCGGGGAACAGACTTACCAATCAGTGTGTCGCAATCCCCACATTTCCCGTAATAGGCTGGAGAAAATTGTTAAGAAAATGGACAAGAAACTTGGTATTCTTAAAGATCTAATATGCAGAATTAAGCAACCAATAAAATGCCCTTAAACTACACCAGTTGTAAAATTACCTTAGAATTAAGTTCCTTCTCAAGCGACATTACGATTTCAGGATAGGGCGTTAGTGGCGATTCCGAGTGCAGCTCTTTCAGCGTTGAAACATATTCATAAGGAAGGAGGTAGTCCATGGAGCCGATTATTTGTCCTAACTTGATATACACAGAACCGTTATCACAACAAAGCTTATGCAGTTTATCAGCACATGAGTAGTGCACCTAAATGCAATTTACCTACAAATCTATTAAGAGAAAGCAGATTTTTTCCAAATCACCCAACTCTTCAATTGGCATTAACACGTTGATTGAGAAATGGCTTTCCCTGGATATATTTAATATCATATAGTCACACACACACACACAAACGATTCAGAAAGGTTCAACTTAGAGAAATAAAAATGCTATATCTGAAGATAAATGATTGCATGTTGCATAAAATCATTCAATTTGCGTGTTCCAATGCTATATTTATGCCCAAACAAAAATTTATGGTGCAAGGGGAAACTGTAACAACAAAATAATATTGTTGCAGATCATTTTGTGCATCTTGAATCATACTCTTGGTGAAAATAAAATTAGGTACACGATATTTAAAATTTCAAATTCTCCTCGTACAACAAAGTAAAAATTTACAAGCAGTCTTGAAATATATATATATACATTTTTTCAAATTTTCCTTTATGTTTAGCACCAATCACCAAATGGTATTAAGAAAGAAGTTTTTTTAATAAGCCAATATTTTTTATGCCTTGATATTGTAAATAGTACAGACACAAAAAATTGTGAATAGATGTGAATGAAAATTTCTTTGTAAATTAAGTATAAAATTGGCGCTAAATACGTAGTTTGCCGAAAACCGGTAAGATTCACATTCCAGATTATGTGTATATTAAATAAGATTATTTCAAAAACATAAGTTACAAAACATATATTGAAAAATTTCCCCGTAAAAAACGTGAATTGTGTTCGGAATTTTAATGAATACATGTATTTAACTAAAAAAACATACTGCACTTAATCCATTGTTGTACTCATCCTTAGATAGAGTTTTGCTTGATTTGAAAAAAGTTTTGTAAACATCAACTACATTGTAGATCTAAATTTTTAATCAGTTCATTTACAGTGAGATGTATACCGTTAAGGCTGCTCTACCCACTCTTGTTGGGAGGAATGTGCGGGAATCATAAGTGTAATATGAATATCCTCCAAGTCCCACAGCCAAAGTAGCGCCACCTACTTTGAAAAACCTTCTCAGCATATACTGAAACAGCAAATACTAATTCTCTAGAGGATAAACTATTAATTGCAGTCTTGTAATATTATTTACTTTCAATCAGAAGGTACGTATTAGTAAACATAAGAAACATAATTGCTAAATACGAAATGCATCAAACGCATCGTCTTTTAAAAACTTTCTAAAGTTTGGCCCGCTGAAAAATCAGAATAAGTTAGATATTCGAAAAAATCAGTACATTGAGTAACCTTAATGTAAAATTGTGTTTTTCCAATTATTTTTTTACGCGTGCTTATTACAATTTTAATTTCTTATTGCAGTTGGGTCTATTTTAAATTTTACAGTTTTGTTCTTGTATATTATTTGGAAAAATGTATATATATGTATATCCTAAAATAGTAAGAGAAGTGCAAAAAGTATTGAAAAGTTATAGAAAATAGACAAGCAACGCTTGTATTACGCTATTTAAAATAAAAAAACTATAGATGTACAATTAAAATTCGGAGAGGAAGGTCCCATTTGAGTTTTTCCCAAATAGCAATATATTGTAAAATACTATGACTTAACCCGAAAAAATACAAAACTATAAGCTTCAAGACAGCAATCTAATACTAATTGTAGGAATAAACTTGGAACACAATGTTTTTCAGTGAGAGATTCACTTTTGAAGCAATAAAATGAAATGTAAACGTGCACTATTGTTCAATTTTCCTAGTCTAGATGTGGTTTTAAATATTTTAAAAAAAAATTGATTTGGAAATGGTAGAGCAATCATTCTAATTCATAGCGAAAAATGGATATTGGAAATAAATTTAATGATAGAATAAAACACTTAATAGCAAGTATCAAAATTTGTCATTTCAATTTACAATAAGAACTTTGTAAAAATTGGAAACAACAAAAGTGATCTAAAATGGAATTTTGAAAAAACAAATTGTGGCTTATGTAAAATATGAATAAAAATAAATAGAATACAACATAAATTCATGATATGTAGAAAATGTGAATATTTACTAGTATTTAAAAGATATATTAACACAAACAATCTTTGAATTCAACATGTGAACATCATCGGTTAATCAAAGAAAATACAAAGACATTGATTTTCTTAAAGAAAATGAAATTCGGACACAGAAGGCCATTTGAGGAAAAATTTACTAGAGTCATTGATTTGGGATTAAAGGTCTCCATTGCATAAGGCCTTGATTTTCTATGAACAAAAGTGCTTGGTCATAAGCATGAATATCAACTAAAAGTAAAAGAAGTTTTTTGGTATCGGCGGTCAATTCTGCACGATCAAAATTGTTAAGTTCCTGAGTTTCTGCTAAAACAGTATTTCCAAGGCTGACTCTGTAAACTGTACTTGCAGTTTGACTGATAAAACGTGCAAGTGGTTCTAAACAAGGTATTGTTTTGTTTCCATCAAGATCGCCAAACCACCACTTGGCAGGTATCTTGATACAAATATCATCCAAAAGTCTGAATAATGTATTCGAAACATTCATCGCAGTTAAAGACTGTAAAAGATGCCGATTTAAAACAGTATCAACAGCCACTGTCTGTAAACTTTCTGGATTAATCAATGGTGCCCAGTAAACCATGTTGGAGAATATTGTAAACACTCTTTTATATTGTCTATACAAGAAAGACTTCATTGGTGGATGAAGTTCCATTAGCTGGGATGTGTATATAGGAATGAAACAATGATCAGCAGCACTTTCATTCATTCTTGAAAGCAATCCAATAATAAAATCTTGGCAATATCTGCTATCAGGTGATAAGGAAGGATAAATGTCAAACATTTCTGCAATTAAATTAAATAGTGTGTAGGTATGTTCATAAGAGGAAATATCATAAACCTTGGAAGCGAAAAAGGTTAGCTTTTTCATGACAACCATCTCGACTACTTTGGGTACCAATTCTAAATCAGGATTCCCTTCAACATCTATATCTCCAAAGCCACACAGTATTTCAAACCAAGGAAAGTCTTCAAATGCTCGGTAACTCTTATCTAAAGGATTCCATAAAAGCATTTGAATTCGTACGAGTGGTGCGACAAGTCTGGGTAAGCAAAGAGAAGCATATGCAGCTTGGTAGGAAGATGGGTAAATTGAATTCCATTCTGTAAAGCGGGCAATCAGCTTACGCAAATCGACGAATTCAGTTTTCACGTCGTCAAACAAATGCAAAGCCCGAGCTTCCAATAGAGCCCTCTCTGCGGACTCCTGCATTAATGTATTCAATTCTTCTTCAGGAACTTCATATTCAATATTAAGTTGATCAACATCAAAATTAGTATCCTTTTCATAAACTGATTTTTCGTCACACACCATCAGAACATTAACGCGATGCTCGGCAGCCTCGGCTTTAACTAAATTAGTTAATCTTGTAGATAAACGAGCAGCTGCATTGCTGTATGTGTCATAAACACATCGTTCCAGATCAATTATTGCGGAGCTCTTTTCATTCCAGCAATCTGTCAAATCGCGGAAAAAGGATTGTATGTTTTGAACAAAAGCATATCGCTTTTCAAGAACAGGGACCCGCTCTTGAGCTTTACGCAATGAGGTTTTACATTTAACCAAACCATCCAGTCGTTGATCACTCGCCCGGGTATTATTCTCATACTCAAATTGTAGGTTTTGTAAAATAGATCGCAGCTCATCACATTTTCGTTCTACAGACGCAGGATCTAACTCAGGAGGGATTTCAGTAGATTCTACATTAGCTGTTGATATGATCGCAGCAGCAACTGGTTCCTCTATAACAAAATTACGAGATCCAACAGCCTTTTTAAATTGTTCCTTCTCCCAACGAATTAGTTCCGTATCACTATTGCTGTCTTCTTGTTCCAGAGCTTCTTGCATAGATAAGCGGCTTTCTAATGCATTATTTCTTTTTCCTATCATAACGAGCCTTTCATCTTCATCGCTAGAATCGTCTTGTTTAGAAAATACAGGATCGCGGGAAACGATGGGTGCCTCAATGCAACCCTCATCTCTTGCTAATTGGCGTTGCTTTCTAGCAGCATGTATAGCCGCTGCATTCGGTATGTAGCCATGTTCTAATCCTCGCGCAACACCAAATTTGGATTCTATTGTAGTCGGAATAGTTTCAGGCTCATCATCAGATATACTAGGTGAAATTAGTTTTTTACAAGTTACACTTAAACCTTCATCTTGAAGAGGTGGTTTGGACTCTTTTTCTCGACGTTTCCTTTCTTTTTCTGCACGTTTTTTGAATTTCAAAGTCTCAGAAGGCTTCTTAACTTTAAAAACTACTTCATCTTCCTCCTCGTTTTGAAAAGATAAACCACTGGCGCCTTTTACAGGCAAATGTTGTGGTTTACTATCGGAGCAATCTTCATCAGACTCGCCACTTGCAGAAGTACGTCTCACCCGCACGTTTTGACGTCTTTTTCTAACAAACATTCTAAAACAGAAATGAAGAGAAAATGTAAACAACTACAACCACAAAGGCATTATAAAGAACAATATAAAGTAGTACATAAATAGTAAATTAAGTTGAAATACATATATTCCTTGAAGTAATGAAAGAATGAGAATCAAATACAAATACTTCGAAATGGCATCTGCAAATTCAAATCCCGGCGGAGGAAGACAAATTAACAATTTTAATAACTGAAAATGAACGTAAGATAATAACAAATGATATTGAGTGCACAATTTTCATAAAATACAAGCGAATCATTGGTGTCTAGAAATAATTTTCATGCAACATTAGAATGATAAACTATAAGAAATCAATCCTAAATCAGATAATAAAGTGACGCCAGCAGCTTTTGTTAAAGCATGCTTCCTAATTTCCTCCAACGTTCTACAAAAACGCGCGCTATTCAAATAGAATTCTCTTACAACATGTAATCAAAATTTAATAAACATCTAATTATTGATATCAATTTGATCTTCATCAATTGTTGGCCATATTTTGGGTATGTTGGATAGAAGGTAGTCACCACAGTCTCCTTGTAAAACAACAGTTTCTTTATCTAAATTACAACCGGCTCCCAACCGCTTAGCCAGAGTCTTTTTAGCATCAGACGGTTTAATGTCGAACTGCTGGAAGCCCGATACACGTGTCTTCTGTCGCTTGCCTTCTGTGATGACAGTGACTTTGATAAAGCAGTCGCCTTGATTGGCTTTGGCATTCGCTGCAGCCTAAAGTAAATCGGTAGAACATTTAATAAAATTTAATAAAATATTAAAACGTTTATGTAACAGATACAAGTTTAAAACAATCACGTCACGCAAACAGTTGCAATATCTAAAGAAACATTAGCCAAATTATTGCAAAACAGATTATTAATCATCTTTAAAGGGGGTGATACACTATGAAATTTGTATGACCAATATTAAGTAAACAAAATGTTTGCCAGTGTATCACCCATCACACGCCATCAAACCTCCCGTCAGACAAAATAAAATCGAAATAATTATGATATTTTCCGTCAAACATTCGTCAAACAAGCTAATTATTTAACAATAACACTCTTTAAAGTTGAAGAAATTTATGTAAATCGGATAAAAACAGTATTCAATGGTTCTCTTAAGTAGTGCTCAGACCTACAACTTTGTTCACAACTTTTTGGAAATTAAAATATTCACAACAAAGTTTTATCGCGTTCAGACCTACAACTTTGTTCACAACTTTTACTTTAGATTCAATTAAAATTTTCAAAACTAATATTTTGTAATTCGAAATTAGAGGAATTAGAGCCGTTCAAAACGATTTTCGTTTAATTAACAAAAAATCAATAACAATATACACGAATGCACCTATCTAGTGGGTTGATAACGTGGAGTCACAGATGGACATGGACCGAAACTTTCAGGCCCGGCTCGTCATCTATTATTTCAAGGCCGTTTTGGAATTTCTATAGCCCGTTTCGGCCGGTCATTATTTATTGATCCATTTGAACACATCGATTGTGTACTGAAATTATTATTTTCTCATTAATGGATGGAATATGCAATTCTGTTTGCTTACCCACTCTAATAATAAATTATTGAAGGGATAGGTGCAAAATTTATTTATGTTTACAAACTTACGTTACAATTTATTTTATTCTGCCCATTTTTTGTCTGTAATTTCCTAAATCTTGGGTCGGACCCAGCCCGTGTCAATTTCTGCGTGGAGTTTACTTCGTGCTCCACGGTCTTGAGACTGAAGTCTGTCTACACAGGTGGTTGTTTTCACCTCGTGTTTATATTAATGAGTAAATGTCTGTTTTCAGGGATTTCAAGATTAAATTTGTCATTTTTTATCAACATATATCTATATAAAAACCAAATTCTATAGGTAAATTACTCTAAAATTTATTTGGTAACCATTAATAAAATTAAAATATTAGTTGAAATATTAAGTAAATTAGGAGTGAAATGATTTAAAAAAGCAATGCTGATTAGCAACCACAGGTTTACTGAAAAGTTATATTCAATTCAATTTAGTAAGCAATAAGTGCCCTGATTCGGAAATTTTAATAGAATGTTAACAAGTGACTTCGTATTTTCTTTTAAATATATAATTGGACGTTACTTGTGCATAAAAGTGAACTGCGAGATATTACTTCACCCAATGGCAGTCTTCATCTCAAGTGCATCAATTGCATTTCTTTATCGATCGACTACATGCTTATATTAATGAATTAAGCCAATAAATTATCGAGAGTAAATAAAGCGCGAACTGCGTCTCGCACACTAGTTTGTAAATAAAGAGAAATCCCTACATTCACACCGGAATTAAGAAATTTACGGAATAAGCTAATTTAATTATTCTTCGTTTATGATAACACTCAGAATCCCTACATTCACACCGGAATTAAGAAATTTACGGAATAAGCTAATTTAATTATTCTTCGTTTATGATAACACTCAGAATCCCTACAT
>CABFPE010000173.1:909538-930942 GCA_900660155.1 Hofstenia miamia | reverse complement strand
TATATATATATATATATACAAAGTTGAAGCCGTGAAAACCAATTATCAAAAGTGTTATGCCAAATTTTTTTGGCAATTTCTGAGATTATTTGGTCGACCTCATGGAAATGAATCGTTTTCTACACAATTTTTGCTTCAAATACCCGAAGAGAAATAAGTCTGGTGGGGCCAAATCGGGGCTGTAAGGTGGATGTGGTAAAAGTGACACTTTGTTTTCAAGAACTGCTCAGTGGCCTGTGCACGATGCGCAGGTGCATTGTCGTGATGCAGTGTCATGTCTTGTCTGCTTTTTCATGTAATATCCCAGGCATCCAGTACTTTTTGTAAAGCAATTGTTGTATACCATTCAGCAGTCACTGTCCGTTTACCCTCCACTGGCACTGTAACCAAGTGACCCGATTTAGTAAAGAAAACACAGATCATCACGCGCGAAACCCACTCACTGGCTTTGGTTTACTGATCTGGCTCTTCGCCTTCAAAACACCACACAGAGGATTGTCGTCTGCTGCGAGCCTTGTACTGACGAATGAGTGTTTCATCTAATGTGATAATATCGGAAACATGTTTCGATCTGCCATTGTTGTACTTTGCTAGAATCAGTAGGGCAATTCGAACCCTTTCTCGTTTTTGCTCTTCTGTCAGAATGTGGGCCACGAACTTTCCACAAAATCTTCTCACTTTTAATTCTTCAAGAATTGCTTGAATGGCACTGTTTCCGATATTTAATTATGAACTAATCATGCTGTAGGCAATTCGACGATTTGCTATCATCATTTCTTTGACTTTATTCAGGTTGTCTGTTGTTGGCCGACCGGATCGTTTACTGTCTTCAAGGGAGAAGTTACCGCTGTTGAAGCGTGCATACCAGTACCGGACAGTACTGTAAGAAATTTCTAGATTTTTTAACTATTTCTGAATACGATGGTGACAATCGGTAGCCGATAATCCAACTTGGTGATCATAAAGAATCATAATTCTTGTTTCTCTTTTCGGAAAGTTCATACTGCAGACAAACTAACTAAAGTACGTGAACAAATGCCAATTAAAGTAGATGAATACTGCTTTCAATTATATACAATGCCACCTGTTGATCGACTGGAGGGTAATAATTATTTTAATTTCTCGTTCAAAAAACAAATTGGGCTGGCTGGTAATTGATTTTATTCACTGCACAGCTTGCAATGCTACGGTTGTGTATAATTTATAACTGTCGTACAAATTATAAAAACGAACTTTATACCAGAGCATTTCGCTTTCCTCAACAAGAAGAAGAGAAGAGAAATTGGCTTTCTAGAATACCTCAGCAGATACACTTGCCTCCAAACTCTGTAATTTGTGGGAAACATTGGGAATCAGGATATTCAACGAAATTAGTAAGAGGCAAGCAAAGACCAATTCATCCCCAAGTGTGTTTTCAATGTGCAATGCTGAGAAAAGTTTTTTCCCCACCCACTAAAGTCTAAAAATGTTTCAGAACGTCGAATTATCAACCGTGGAATTAATGTCGTAAGTTCAATTTTGTGAAAATTTGTTTTATTTATATTGGCTTAGCAATTGTATTGGAATCAATACATGTATTATACTAATGATGAAGATGAACACATAATAAATGTTAATAAGAGAGCATATCAAACTTACGTGTATACTCTTACCACATACAATATGTATATTTTTTGTATAACTTAGGATGAAATGCATCTGTTTTCAAAGATTGATTATTTCACTTTTGATGAATTCAAGAAAGACCAATTAGATGATTCTGAAGTGCTAATGAATAAGAGTGATGACTTAATTACGTTATTCAAAATTTCTTTTGAGTGTGTGCCACCATTGCTAAAGTGTAGCATCTCCATGACCCGAACTCTTCAGTGTGAAGCTTTTTATGAAGGCATTAATGTGTCAATTTCTGATTTACTTTTCTTTGGAAAATGCAACAAGTAAGACTGTGTTTCATTTCTTATATAATAAATGTCCATTATCATTGTCATATGTACATATTAGTGAAATTATAATTGAACTGTATTCTTAACTTTAGGTATTCAATTATATCTGGCATTTTGAATCGGTTACAAAATTATCAATTTACCAAGCTTAACAATGATGACAGAAAGCCTTTAAATTCAAGTGAAGATAAACGCTTGACTTTTCTGATGGACGCTTCTAAACTACTTCAAAATATGGGCCATTTAACTGGAACAGGACTAAAAAGATGCAAGCAACTAACTCAAAAAACATCGTCTGCATTTTCTCAAACGTTGGTAACATTGGTAGAGTTAATTAAGTATCTTCTGAAAAAGAATTTCTTAAACTAGGTCATGCTTGGTATTATATATGTGCATTCAATTTACATTGCCATTTTAATTTTAACTTACTAGTTTTATCATTTTGAGAGTGGAATACATTTTGCAGAGCTTATAAGTATTGAAATGCTTAAAATAATCTTCTGACATATCTAATTGTATTTAAATGTAAAAGGCAATGTAAATTTGATTAAAGGAATTTTTCAAAATGATGATATTGAAAAGCAATTTGGATTCTACAGGCAAAGTGCTGGAGGTTCTTACTTCATCTCATATTCAGATGTTCTGGCATCATCAAAAATTAGTTTGCTTCGTCTTTACAGTCAGTTGGGCATTTAGATTTCATCTATTGACTCTCCAAGGGGATTGCCTTGCGGTAAATGTTCCAATGATTTTACTGACAAAGAATTGGCCTTAATTCACAATGATCAACTTATAGAAGAACTGTGAGGAAGAGCTGCAGTCATGCTTATTTGTTGCTGGATTTCTTGCACACAAAAATCCTGAACTTGTCCGCCCAGATGACGAAGAGCAAACTGATAATGATATTTTCATTGATATGGTCAATGTTGTTTGGGAAGCATATTAAAAGGACTCATTCCTGTTGCACACGCCTTGTTTGAGATCAATGTGCAATGTGTTTTTGAAAGGTGTCATGTGCTTAAAGAAAGATTGTAGAAGTATAGAAAGTGGTAAAAAGTTTCAGAAATTTTGTAAATAGTTTATAATAGATGTTTAAAAATTCTTGCATTAAATGTACATTGTAAAGTATTTTATACATAGTTCTAGGCCCAGTGGTTACATATACATCAGAGACAATGAATTTATAATTGAATATTTTAACCCTCCAGTCGCACAACAGGTGGCATTGTCTACACTTCCTGTTATTTCATATTCCACGTTTCAGACCAATTATAATTAATTGCTTGCTTGATCGAAGGTTTGATAGTGTATCACCCCCTTAAAGTTAATGATAAAATGTAAACAATAGTCATACGCTTATTTCATGATGTTTTTGTTTTCAGAAGCGCATGTTGACGTACAAAAAGTTTCGCAATAGTGTTTTGCGGCTATGGCCGCGTGTGGTTATTGCTTCAATTTTGAAGGCATAACTTTTAGAAGCCGTAAGCTTAACGTTTGTTTTTACTTTTAAACTGAATTAAACAGGATTTTTACTATGAGTAATGAGTTTTATTCAACGCGAGTGTAAGTCCAGATAAATTATGAGAAATGTGGTGAATATTGCATATAACATAAATTTTACGGCTTCAATGAAAATTAGTGGGTCACTGCAGCAAGGCAAAAAGCTCCAGTCGCAAAACACTAGTTCGTACAAAACGCCTTTGTTTGTATGTTTTAATTTCCAATTGTTTTGTTTAGCCTTTTTGATCGAATCACAATCAAACATTAACATCCTTGACGATAAGATAAATTCATTCCCTCCTGGAAAAACTACTTCAGAACCAATAACCGGCGAATTATTTCAAAACATGCCAATGTTATCACGCGTAGTCATATTTCTAAAAATAATCATTTCAAAGCGGCTGGCATTACCCAGCCTAAAAGCAGTCCGAGACTTCCGTCAAACGCTAGGCAGCGCAGTAAGTGTACTACAAAACCGGATCCATGCTTACAGCTGCTGAGCTTTCGTAGAACTGACCTTCAGGCAATAAAGTCAGCAACTGTACTATCAAAAGGATCCTAAAAATACTGGTCTCGTGTACAAAATGCAACGAAGCGCCCAAAGTTAGCATTGAAGAAGCGAAATGCAAAAGTAAAATAGGTTCAAATCGTGTATATATATATATATATATATATATATATGGGTGATCGAAAAGTAATGTGTTTGAACTTATATTACGCTTGAAATGATTTATGTGTCTTTTAGCACCTTCTGCACTTGTGTACAGAATTTCATTGGATAAAATACTAAATAATGAAATTATTTTTATATATTTGCTTACATATTTTTATATTCATACATATTTGCATAATTTCGCTGCCAAAAAATGAAATTCGGATTTGTATGCTAGATGATTTTCAACAAGGTTTTCGTGCAGCAGCATCCAGTCGCCGTATTTGCGCTACTCCCTCACCCACCATATTCTGCCGACTTGCCTCCAACAGATTGTCATCTATTCTTGGCCCTATCGAATGCTCTAGCGGAGTTGACTTTCGCTGATGACGCCAAGCTGAATGAGTGGTTGCACATTTTTTCCAGTCAAAACCAACATCTTTCTATTATCCTGGAATCCGAAAATTGCGCGAAAAGTGATTGAAAATAGTGGAGAATTATTTGATTAATTTTTTGTGTTTATGTATACTTCTATTAGACGTTTAAATAAATCAATAAAATCAATAAAAAACCGGCATTACTTTTCGATATAATATATATTGTAGCATCGGCACCCCAATATCCGCTACATTCTTCACTCCTCATTTTGTTTCAGCATCGCGCTATTGCCGATATGCGTCTCGTAGACAGCTACTATTAGTTCCCGCGCATCTAATCACGCTGCTGACGTCATGTTGCGTCATTTTATTTAAGTTCTGCCATTGGCAGGTTGTTTTGTGATATTTACATTTTAGTTATTGTATATAGGGCAACATTGTGTGCGATCGATTTAATAAGTTTTAGTTCCTGGATAGCTCGGTCGTAATTATCATTACTCTATTATACTAGATGATCTTGGCAGCTAAACTTGCTTCGGAGATGGGGGTTGCGCAGCGGGTAATTCAGCCGTAGGACGTTCTCGGAAGTCTTGTCCCTGCGCAAGCCCATTCCTGTCCGGGGTTTAAGCTGATCCAGCAATGTTCGTTGTATGCATTTGATGACCGCTAGCTTGTCTGGCTTCGGCAGTTATTGCCACGTGAATTCCTATGCCTCCTCTAGCAGGCAGCTGTGCTGTTCTAACGATAGACACTACTTAGTCTCGATCTTTAGTAAATTATACATTGTTTCGCAGGCCGTGCTATTGCTTATAACTTTCACTCACTGCTCTCTAAACTACAGTGCATGGAAATCTTTTACCTACTCGATAGTAGATACTACGTTATCATCTCGTTAAAACTCTATTGCTAATTCACTTTGCTATATTGTTACATTAACTCTCATGATGCTAGATTATATATATATACAATGTGAGAACTTTGTCAATATTGAAACAATTTATATTTTTAGAAAGAACAGAAAAGGAATATTTTATAAATAGTATTTATAAAAGTGCTTGCAACATTCCATAATTAGCAGCGACGTATATGGAATCACATTGTTTGCAACACGTCATTGCTTACAGGAATTTCTTTTATATTACGTTGTCTTCTAATGCGTAAATCAATCATTAGTCAGCAGCCATTCTGCAAAAAAACATTTGGCACATAAATTATCGAATCCCATTAACAACATCAGATGCTATTAGTCCAGCGGAGAATCACTTACAGCTTTGAGAATAATAAAGCAAAAAGGAGATTTGATATAAGATCCGTTTACTGTGAAAAGTTTTTCTAACTTGATAGCACAGTTTGAGGGCATCGGTAGCGTTCAAGATTTCTCGAAATCCGGAAGGCGCTCTCTGCAAAAGGAACGAAGTGAAAATGCTCTTGATGCTTTGGAATTGACATGTTAGTTGTACCTCTATCAGAGGAATTTAGGATGCAATTACCCCAGCGAAATTTTCAGAGCAATCATCAAAATTATATTTACCGGACTATTGCAAATTTTGGATTTCGTCTTCACGCCTTTGTCGAAAAAAATGGAGGACATTTTCAGCATATTCCTGTGAGCCTTTAAGAGTGACTGAGCTTTCACCAGCACCCCAAATCAACACAGAAGATGCTGAGCAGACAGTTTGTTGGGTGTAACGTGCGTTGAATCTTTGGTTTCTTGGTCGTTGAACGTGTGGCCGGTATGATGTAAACTGGCAAATCTTGGATTCGTCACTAAACATTACTTGATGCCACATCTCAGAGGTGTAGTATTGGTATTGCCTGCAGAAGCACAATCAGTCTCGAATGTTCTTTGAAGACAATCGGGGTTTGGCTGCCGGTTTGCACGATGGAAGGTCAAGTTAGTATTCAATCGAAGCCTAATGGTGCGTGTTGATACATTCTGCACTACCGCACCTAGATTTCCTTTGACTTCAGAAGATGAAGAGAATGGTGATTGACGACGTAACGGTGAATCAGACGCTCAGTCTGAGGGGTTGTCACTTTTGGTCTTCCAGACCGCTTGCGAGAGGAAAATTTTTGTAGTTGCTGATAGCGAGTAACACTTTTGGATACCGAAGATACTGAGACGCCCATTCTAACAACTATAGCCGATAATTGTACCCCTCCTCGTACAAGATATGAATTTGAGCACGCTTTGTTGGTGAAATTTCACTACCACGGACAATATTTCAAACTATAATGATAGTGCTTTTTCAGTGAAAATGTATTGTGTAAATCTAAAGCTGTGTTAATTTGATTATCTAAATGAATCTGTTGTAAATTCAAAGAAAAAATTGGAAATTCCAGTAATTTTAGGAAGTTTCCAGGAAATAGCATAAAACACGCTTTAGACAGGTTACTTTTCCCAAACTTTGGCCAGTATTGTATATATAAACAATTTTCAAATTATAAAATTGGCAGCAGTAATAAAAGATTATAGTACCATTGTCTTCTTTTGTTTTTCCTTCTGAGCCTTTCCACCACGTTTTTGTGCTTTCTTGTCAACAGTCTCTTCCTCGCCACAGTCTAACTTAAGATTTAACTCTTCGAACATCTCCGGCAAGTTTGTATGTAGCCACTCTTTACATCGTTTGTAGTCACCTGACCATTTACAATATTCTGGTGGACAAGAACAAATGCCACAATAAGTCACTTTAAGTGGGAAAGACTGCGTCATAAATTGCTAAAACTAGAACATATCGTGGAATATATTCAAGTTCAAAGGGATAAATCCACAAGCACTTAATCCTATTTTACCTGGAAGGGGGAGGGCGATTTGACCCCGCCATATTTTTAGATATAACTCAGAGACCGTTTTTTAAATAAACCATCCTTCTGTGATTTTTTCTTTAACTTGTTCTGCAACTTTGATGCAAAAATTATGCAGGTAGGGTCAAGGGTTACAAAGTTATAGCAATTTTAAGAAACCCCGCCATATTTTTAGATATAACTCAGAGACCGTTTTTTAAATAAACCATCCTTCTGTGATTCTTTCTTTAACTTGTTCTGCAAAAATTATGCAGGTAGGGTCAAGGGTTACAAAGTTATAGCAATTTTAAGAAAAAAAAACCATGAAAAAATAGACATTTCTTGAGTTTCGAAAATAACGATTTTGTATGTAAAAGCTATAAATTGAAACCAATGCACAATTTTCAATGCAAAATATAAATTTTTTCTATGCTTTATTTGCATTATGGGACTTTCTCTTAATTCCTATTAAGAAATATTCCTAACAGCTTGTGTAAGTAATGAAAAACTGCTACAAAATAGCCCAGGTAAAATAGGGTTAAAAACATACACAAAATGACAGTAATTTATGAATAACACAATATTGAAAAGTGACATCACCATATGAATATATTGTATCACCCTATGGAACAGGTTAGAAGCTATTATAGACATTATATTCAAAAATTGCAATTTAAGATAATTTGATTTAGCGTTATAACATATTTCTAAATGCTTATTCCAATTCTCATGTGGTGATCTCCACCCGAAGAGATTATAGCTGTTCTTTAGCCAGCAAAAACTTCTCTTCACTGGTAAACCAATTTACAAATTTGTCCAATATACATGAAATTGGGAAAAAATATTTTGTTTACATCAAACTCGAAATTTGGTACAGTATAACCATTAGAAAGTGAAATTTAAAAAAAAGCAATATTGAAATCCTTCAAGTATAGACAAAAAATATACCAAAACCAAATTTGCGCATCAACAAAATTTAAAATTAAGCAGATACTCTGTCTACCGCCTAGGAAATGTTTTTGCAGCTATTGCATTTCAAAATAAATTAAAACATCATATATTAAAAATAATATTTTACAAATAAGGCAACATCATTAACTGATAAATAAATTCAACTACAGTGATTCACTCCGAACTTTATTCGATGCAGCATTCCTGTGTTGATATCGCATATCATGAGCGTAGATTAATGCAGCGATATCTTTGAAACTAGAGTTTAATGCTAAAGTTATTGCAGTGGCATTATCTTTATTGGTCCATGAAGTATCTATTTCAGGCTGCTCCAGGAGACATTTTACTACATCTTTATGACCCGAGAGCGCGGCATACATTAAAGCAGAAGAGCCATCCTTATCACAAATATTTATGTTCGCACCGGATTCACACAAAAGCCGAACAACAGATAGATTGCCTTGTCGACTAGCAAACATTAAAGCAGTTCTGCCCTCGATTTCTTGAACATTTAGCGCATCTCTATCAAGAAATAGAAGTTTGTATATAAGGTTCTGCTGCAACGTAATAATTGGTGAAAGTGAAATAATCATAATAGGAGTAATTTGAAATTTATTATAGACATTGAAGCGAATCAATTCAGTTTGCAAAAGAACCTGAACATAATCGAATTGGCGTTTAGCAATATAGTAATGTAGAGCAGTATTATCAATATCATCCTTTGAATTAATGACATATTCAAGAGCTGATGTTCCACCCTCTCGATTTATTGTAATGAGAAGTCCAAGTAAATCACTTGCAGAAAGAACTGAACTTTTTATAAGCTCAAACCATTTCAAAGAAATGGTAACAAGAAAATCAAAATCTTGATTACTTTCAGATTCTCTAAACCTGTGCAGTAATTGTATAAATCTGATGTCGACATCAAATGACTTTTCGGGAATGTCTGAAACTTTAGATAGCTGTTTGCAAATTTGCTCAAATGAACTCAAATTCTCTTCGATATAACTTTCATTTAGAAGAGATTGAGAAACCGGGCTTGAATCACTGAACAAATCAAAAGAAGAATTAGGATCGCATAGTGTTTCAAAACAACTATAGAATGAATCATTTAACAGTTCTGCTTGTGAGTTTGTCTGAATATTAGCATCTGCAGTTGCGATTCTAGTAGAAGTGCATTTGGATATCAAGTCAAAATGAGTCTGACAAGAAATTGAAGAAACATTGGAAAGGGAGCCATTTGAATTCTGAGAAAAGTCTTTATTTTTTACAGATGCCTGCGTCGAAGAATTTGCTGATGCGAAAATCCCAGTGCTTGTTGATATGTCCACAGAATCAGAATAACATTGAGTAAAAGAGCTAATAGAAACATAATCCATTGTAGTGCTTTTGTGCAAGTTATATGGGGAAATTGTTTGAGAGTATTGCGTCATTTGCTCTGGTATACTTTGCAAGCCTATTGTTATCATATTGAATGCTAAATAAGGCTCTGTACTAGAATTTACGCAGCGAGTGACATTTGTTAAAGTAGATGCATCACAAAGATCTAAATAGTTACATCTATCGCAAAATGATGAATTGACATCCCCATAGCCGCAAGAGAAATCTCTGCAGCATAAATTATCTGTAGATGTGGCAGTTGAAAAGGTTGAATTGGAAGTCATTGATGCTTTGTCAAGAAAATAACAACACGCTTGAATATCACGATCACAATGCATGACCTCACATTGAGTGAAGTTATCTATAGTAACATACTCGCCGGTAATCGTGCTTTTTTCCATAACTGGCAGTGACGTTTGACAAAAAGCATTTGATATTTTTTTATTCGAACAAACATCACAAACAATACTGGAAATATCACCATCTCCACACATGAAATCCATCCACTCAGGTGCATTAGTGTTTACACGAGCATCTGCTAATTCAGGGATAACCTGAATGCCAATGTCATTAGACAGGGATTCATGTTGTGTAAAGCCATCCCTGCATTCAATTGACGTTTGGATACCTGTATCGAATGACGAAGCAATAACAGTTTCGCATGCCTTATCATGAATAATATAACGTGTTTGAGTAAATTTGTCGACTGGAATATAACAATCATAGTCATCGCCACACGAGACATCAACCGAAAAATAATCCGTATTTGTGGCCGTTGTCTTTGTAAAAATGCTAACATCGGTAGAAGCATCATGTGTAACTAATTCCGTTTGAGACAAAGAGTTACAACAGATCGCTGTTGCTTGACAATATGAATTTGAAACAGATAAAGGCTCGGTGCATACGAAAACGTCTTTATGAATACATTCCTCGGTGTTTACTCCAGCATTTACTGAAAATGCTGGAACTTGTGTTTCGCAATGTGAAAATTCGGCATGATTTCCACACATTTTATTTTCAAACAAATTCAAATCTGTGGACTGCACTTGAACTTCAACATTAGTCAGTGGAAATTCTGTAGTAGTAATGACATCAGAATAATGTGGAATCATCTGAACATATTGATCCATTTTAGGAATTGAGATGGCATCATTCTTACGATCAACATACTGCACTTGGGAATCTAATTCTTGATATGAATTTTGTAAAATATCCAGCAATTTACATTTACTACAAGATTTGGATTGCTCATTCAACTGATTTAGCAAAATTCTCTTTTCCTTTTTCAATGCGAAAATTTGAAATTTCAAAAGTGGAATTGACTTAACCATGTCTTCAAGTTCTCGTACGCGCTGCAAAATGGCACTTAAATTTATGACAGAGCGACTATCATAGTAATAATTACTAAAATCAAATTCACGCTCAAATGACAGTAGCGATGTTGACCTGGATGAATCACAAGAAGTAGTTAAATTGCTAGAGGTCTTCCGCAATCTTGAAAGAATTTTTTTCACTTTTTCGGGTGCATTATTGTTTTCTAACGTGCTTAGTCGTTGACTTGCATAGCGTTTGAGATTTTTAAATCTTTTACACGTTTTTTCACTGGCACTAACGTTTAGACAGTAGTTCATGTGATAACCAAAAGGACAACTTTTACAAGCACTATTTGCAACATCAATAGGTTGTTCAAGCATTTAAATTAACTAAACAAAGTCTTATATTCTCTAAGGTAAAGCAAACTAAAATGCGGTTTATG
Source organism: Hofstenia miamia (assembly GCA_900660155.1). Classification (NCBI taxonomy): domain Eukaryota; kingdom Metazoa; phylum Xenacoelomorpha; order Acoela; family Hofsteniidae; genus Hofstenia; species Hofstenia miamia. The sequence continues at coordinate 919,599 of CABFPE010000173.1, read as the reverse complement.
GAAATAATTTATGAATAACTATAGATTTATAAAAAATTAGAGCTGCAGTTAAAATGGGAGCATTAACAAGTAATCAGAAAGAAAATTCTGAAAATGTACGCCTATGAGCGTTTTATTTCATATAATTAGGGAAATATGTGATTTTTGACATTGAGGTAAATTAACATAATAAATGAAACGGGCTTATGCTATATTCTACATGAGAAACAATTATTCTTTAAAGAAAAGAGAAATGAAGTGCAAGAAGCAACTGTATAAAGTATTGGGCAAGACCACTTAGTTAGGTTAAAATAGAAATAAAATCGAACTAGGTTTCGGAATACAGAATACATTACATCAATATTTAGCACAATTAAGGCTAAGCATAATTCTAAGAAGAGAACGAGTAGGAATCATAATTATATGAGCGCTGGACAAAATACGAGCCGATTCAGGCCAGATCGCGAAATCTAATTATCTCGAATCAGCCAAAACAAATCAAACGTGTATATTCGCTTTTACCACAAATCGTTTTTTGACTAACAATAGAACAAAGGTTGCACTCCTAGGAGAACCAAAAAGACAGCCAGACGAGCTGGTTAACTACTATATTTTAAAATTGCGAGACTACTACGCATGTAATATACAGTTGCCCATCACTAATCCGGAACCTTCAATAATCTGACACAAGATTAATCAATAGTGATTTCAAATATATAATTAAATTTTAACGATAATGTAGTGTGACGGCCATGTGAATAAGATTTTCACATGGACTTACTGACAAATATCTTTTCTTTATTAATCAAATTTTACTGTCATTTTAAAATGAGGTAGTTAGCTAACGGGTTTGGTGTATTCTAACCTAATAACCAATCCAATCCGGCACCTTGCAAATCCCAATGATGCCCCAACGATGATTATTTTTTTAATATATACTACATACTTTAAAGCGTACACCAGTAAGGAGCAAACAAGTTCTAATTGATTTTGAATAGAGGGTATATTAGAGGATGACCAAATTCATTCCGCTATTAATGATTGCAATGTCCAATTATACGTTTTTGATAATGAAGAAGTTCTCGGAGAATAAAAATGAACAATAATAAATGTAAATTGGAAACAAATGAGTTTATTATTTTGGCATAAAACGATTTTCATAACTTGTAAAGAACAAATAAATATTTTACAGCGACTGTCAATTTTTTTAATTTTAAAGATCTGACTGAAACATTTTTAAATAATAGAATAATACTTTATCAGATTTTTATTACATAACGTTTAGCAGGTGATGGTATTTCATTTATTTTTCTTAGCAATGCAATCCTGAATTAGACAGCCCCAAAATCTACCAATTTTGCTATATCTGAATTACTGTGTTAAATAATACATTTTACACATGACCGGAAGCATTGGTGCGGGCGTATCTTTTAAAATGCGATTGAGCTTTTTCGATATCTTGTTTTCAGTAGCAAATAGTGTGTTCAACTGAAAGTAAGCGTACTGAAATGAAATAATGGAAACTGGAACTTAATTCAATAAGTAATGTAAAACTGAAACTAAAACAAATTTTTTATTTCATTTCCATTTAATTTAGTATATTTTGTGGCAAATAATATGTAAATGCGTAGGGCGATCTCGTGAAAACGTACTAAAAAGAAATCTCTTGAGGGCTCCGATATTTTGATTCACATAACTTTTAAGGCATTCTTATTTTTAAACACTTAGATTTCTATTTAGCACATTACAACAAGAAATTATGCAAATTCTGCTAGAATTTATTGAATTTTGAATGAATGCAATACCTTTCATGTTATGTTGTAAGCCATAATACTGAATAACTTAAACATCTCAAGATGCAATATAAAAAATAGGAAATAGAAATATACAATAATGATCTAAAGTAGGGGTGTTAGGGAAGGGCCATACTTGCAACGTAAAAGTTCATACACCCGAATACCAATTCATTCAATTTTTTAAAAACTATTGAATTAATAACCCCACGTTAACATAATTAGCAAAAACTATAAAAAACTAACGATCAATGTGGCAAGAATGATCAGTAAGTTTTTGACAACTTCGTTTGGCTGAATTGCTTAATGCTTAAATAATACGTTCAAACTATTTATAAACATTTAAAAGCAAATTGCTAATGAAACTTCCATAAGAAAAATTTAATACTATAGCATTATCTTTTAGCAATGTACTTTTATTTTTATTTTTTACCCGTACCCGCTCTAATCACGGGCATTAATCGTACCTGCTCAGTCATGATCTAAAGCTAATAATTAACGTAATAAAAATGTATTTAAAAAAATTCCCACCACAATTTATACCATAGAAATAATTTAGGCGAAAAACTGAAATATAAAACGGATCTGAAATAGGCGAACTTTTTAACTGAAATAATTTGAAATCAAATTTAAAACTGAAACTGAAATTATTCGGATTATAATTCAGTTGAACACACCCGTGACACATACCATTTTTGTGGGCTTGGGAGCAACTTTGAATTCTTATTGATATCCAATAGATCACTGCAAATCTTTCTAACAATTGCATGAATAAAAATTCATGTAGAAGTGCAGATAAAATTGATGTCTATTTTACAAATGAGCTACCATGTTAGGCCTTTCAGAAGTGTTTCTGTTAATTTAGAGAAGATATCAAATTGCTTGGCATGTTTGGCATAAATTTTTAATTTATTTATTTTAAAATTTGCAATGTCGTCAATATTCTTGTTTACAGTCTGATTGCCTATTGCTTTTAGCGGTGTCACCTGCAAATTGATTTATAGTTTCGTCTTGCATTGCAGCCGAAAGGTAAATCAAATTAAGAAAAATAGCTTTTTGAGGAACACCAAAATTTACACTGATATATCCGAGGAATTACCAACAATTTTTTACAATTTGCACACGATTACTTAAAAAACTTAAAATATAATTTGTTGTAGTTTTGCTAAATCCTTGAATAAGTAATTTAGTTAAAATTTAATTGAAAAGTGATTTGGACTTTTCTGTAATTGATAATGTTGAGCTTTGGTGTATAAATTTGACCTTAATCCAAAAATACTGTTTGAAAATTATGTGCAATTAGAATTCTACCAAATAATTTTGAAAATTTGCGTCTAAATGATTGGCGATAAAGTGTCGCAAATTTTGAATAATAATATGATATAATTTTTAAGATTGATTATTGTCAACCCTAACCCTAACCTTTTAATCATCTAAAAACAATTTTATTTCCTAGTAATTTTTTTTCTAAAATCGTAATATGAAATTACAATTACTGTCAATGTGAAAATAAAATGAATTTAAATTGTTTTTCAATGGCTCTACTTAATGTACACGATTTTCAATTTCTCGTATATTCTTGCACATCTCGATATCATTTCGATGAGAATTGTATATAACTTTCCTGACTGGTATATTGCATACATGTAATTCATTTTTATTGATTACGTGCTACTTAATGAATTTACTCTTAATCGGCAGAACCCAGTTTACTGCTCAAGTGATAACACGATTGATGAATTTCAGCCGATTCAGTTTCATTCTAGGTCAAATTTATGAAAATTCCTAAGTTTAATAATTTTTTGATATTGATGTCAAATTTATTATTAATATTGCATATGTAAATATTTCAAAGATAACAAAATCCGAATTTATTTCAATATCTCCAGAAAGTATTGATCTATTAATAAGAAAGGTGTTTGCTCAATATTCTAAAATACAAAAAAAATTCAATAGCAAAAAATGTTAATAAAATTTATGAAGAAAATACATCTTGAACATGCTCGGAAATTGTCAGCCGAAATACGAGTTTGTAAGCATTGCAATAAACCAGTGGGCAAGATTAAGTATTACATGTCAAGTGTATTATTCTAAAAAACAAGAGTAAGTATTACATGTCAAGTGTATTATTCTAAAAAACAACTTACATTAAATATTGAAAAAATACGTTTAGAAAGATTTGATTTCGTATACAAGTTATTCAATTACCAATAATGTTTTTCAATTGACAATTAGTTTCATATAAATTTCTATTATGATTTGCAATTAGTAAAGTAATTCACTGTTAATAAAAACGATTAAATCAATATTGTTATAATTTACGAATTCATAAAATTCGCAAGCCAGATCCAATGGGAGTATAATATATAAAATTAGGAAGCACTGTAAAATGAAAAGAAATACTTATTTCTTAGCATATATCTTATAAATGGCATTGTATTATAAATAAATATATGAACTAACTCTTAAGCAACTTGTTAGTACACGATAAGTTTTCGACAATAATTTTAATGGTAAATTTCAATTACATTTAAGCATAGGAACAAATTGCAATAAATAAAAGCAAATGTTTAAAAATTTTCTCAAAAAGTTAACCATAACGGTGCATTGAAGCAGTGGTCGTTATTTTAGTCGCACCTAGAGTATTTAATCTATATAATTAATTATTATATGAGGCAATTGTATAAGTTGGGGTTTTTAATTTATTTAACATACCTTTGATATTATATAAATTCGGCAATGCACTTGCAGTGATAAGAAACATGTTACAAGAAGAGAAATGAATTTTGTGAGCGCAGTTGTTACTTGAAAAATGTTTACCAATTTAAAACAATGCAATCTATTCCCAGTTAACTTACAAGGGTACGGTTCTGTGTATGTACATTGATGAATCAACCACCCTTATATTATAGTAAACGAAATCAAATCAGCAATATGAAAAGAGTGTGAAATTATGCTCAATGTTTACAAAATCCGCAAAAATATGCTTTTTCGCAAAGTAAAATTTCACATGAAAAAATTTGCAACTATATTTCTACATTTATTTCAATACATTCATATTTATTTTCATCAATGCTTTAATTACGCTGCAATAACTAACCACTACTAGAAAATATTTAAAAACGTTTTGAGATTATTATGTTAATAAAAGGCTCAAAATTTTAGGTAGTAATAATTTCCGACAGTAAATTAAAGATAAAATATGATTTTAGGTGCGTTATTTTGTTGCTGATGTCTGTTACTAAATAAAGCCTCAAATACGTATTTAGCGTTTAGAAACAAAATAATCAGAAAGGAAATAAATGTTATTGAAGTTCGAAACCAGCCACTTGTGATGGATTCCAAGGACATCTTTAAAATTCGAATAAACTTCTGTTGAAATACCAAAATTGATTTTGAAATGGATAAATCAAGTGTGGAATAAACTTGCTAAGAATAATAAAACTAAAAATCTTTCGAAATCCCGGTTTTTATGCTTAGAACTTATAATACCCATTTTTGAGTTTATACAATTTTCATTCGAAAGGACTTATATAGTCAACCTTAATGCACTTATTTAATTGCAGAATCCAGTTTATTTCAATTTGTAAAATGCTCAGAATTTGACAACTTGAATATTTGTTTTTGAGGAAGTATCAAACTGGGCATACATTACATTTGGTGGATTGGACTAAAGATAAGCAAAATATGAGACTAAGCATATATCAGACTAAAGCCAGCCTGCATTAGAATTATATTATCCACAACAGGCTAACATTTTCACTCATTGCATTAATAAGAACTCACCACATCGCATTCTTATAATAGTTAGTCAGATGATACTCTCAATCCCTGAGTGAAAGAGGAATTTGACGCATTCAGCGATCACCAAATAGAATTTCGTTATTTCAATTTGGAATGAATTTATAAAACATCGTTTAAATAATAAACACGATTAGATAAAATTAAATTCAATTGTCGGGTGAATGGTTTATTGTTCAATAATCCTTTTATGGATGTCATTTAAACTGGGTCGCCCAACGGAAAATGACGATTTAACAGAATTAGGAATATCTATCAATTAAAAAATGCGATAACAGCGGAATAAATATTCAAAAAAAATAAAATGTAGCACAAAACATTCTAATTATATAAATAAATTGTAGCTTTCTCGAGAATGAAGGCTACGAACTATTGATATTTAAAAAAACCCCTGCAGACAAATTTTTGAAAGAATAATAGGATGTATATTGTCCAGTTCTATTGAATAGTCTAATGCTGATCAACATTTATAGAAAAAAAATATTTTTCGATACACTTTCATCGTATTGGCAACGTAGTAGTAAATAATATAAATATTGTTTAGCGAATAGTTATCCAACAAGTTCACCAAGTCAAAGCGGATGTAATCACAGCCTGAATTTTTAGGAAATCAACTCAAGAAATTTAGCTAACCCAAAAATGAAAATTAAATGCTAAGCTTGGTGAATCTTCTATTGAACAAAATACAACCTAAAATATAGCAAATAAGTGAAAATTAAAACGAAAAAATAACATTTTTTCATTTAAAAAATCATTTATTTCTCTTATTTCTAATGCTTTTCCAATATTGTAGAGTATTATTCTTGATCCAAAGACTTTAGCTGGTCCTTCAATGCATTTCTGATCTGCAGCAATTAATTTGAAAATTACTTCAGAATATGTAAGAAAAAGTAGTACATCTATTGCCAGAGGGAAGTTGGTGCAAAATGACTAAGCTCATGTCTTTAGTTAGGATCTCCATAAAAACTGTGTATGTGAAGCCCTAATATTTATGTTTTTGCTAATTATTGTGGCTTTATGTAAATACTTCTATAGCAAATGGGCAATTCTGGAAGGAAAATGTTTGTAATATCAGTGCTGATTGTTAGTATTGACCAGTCTAGTGTTTTCAGGGTTTTGTAAATATGTTGATAATTACTTTGTATAAAATTAGTTGTTGTAAATAGAAAACAGTTTAAATAGCAGTTTTTCAGAGTTGAATTGCAAGATGAGATGATCTTGAGACATATGATTTGGGATGGATTTCTTCTCTGGTTTCTGGTCCTTGTTTGTAGGACTTATTGTAACCTGGTGTGATTAAATGGTTTCTCTAGATTCAACAGTGGAAAATTTGTTGGAGTTAGTCAGTTAGTTCAACCTGTTGCATCTTTGCAAAATTAATCCAAACCAAAGCAAGTTAGAAGGAGCACTGTTTCTAGTGTTACATGATTTGAACAAAGAGCTCTAATGTTGGTACATTGATACTCATAGTGGCAGAAAGTAGGGGGATATCTGAAAACTTCATTAAAATCAGCAATAGAAAACTACAGTCAGATAAACTTTAGCATCAAATTTTGCACTAAGCATTATATTTTTCTATTATCTCTTTTGAAATAAAAAATATATCTGCTCCTGAATAATCTACTTGAATTTTTTTGATGTTCAACAATATTTTAACATAGTGTGTTGTTTACAAATCGCACTCTCCCCGTCCGCGCTCCCCCAGCTAAAATTCAAGGTGCCTGAAAAAGGGTAGCAATAAAACGAGCCCAGTAAAATGTAAACCGAGTGATAAGGAGAGAAATTGCTCTAACCAATAGAAATAAACAACGTCATTACCTAGCAACCTTCCCATTACTTGAATCATAGGACATAATCTTTTACATAATCCATTAAATTATACAGTGTAAGTATAATTTATAATCAAATAAATGAAAAGCTTGGTAAAAAATAATTAATTAATCAAACAAAATTTAATCATAAATTCAATTATTTCTTGATTTTTAATATATAAATGCTGTATGGGTTTACAAGTTTACACCAACGGGCGATAATATTGCTATGATGAAATCAGCTTTCAAATGAGAATATGCTTTTTGGATTCGATCACAGTACAAAAACGATGTTATACTGTATTAAAATCTACAATAGGTTACATATATCTTTTAAATCAACTATTATCTTACAATCTTAATGCCTTAAGCAGTGCTTTGTAGTAAATTGTTTAATTTCTTTTCAGAATTAGTCTTTTTACTTAATTCACTTTGTGGTATGGCTTCTAAGAAGGTTTTTTCAGCTTCATCTGCCTTTGTCACTAAAAAATTTACTTAATATTTCCACCGAGCAGTACCTTAAATTTACTAGCTGTTAAGTTCTACCAAGATGTGTTTTATTTATTTTTTGCAGGAAATACTCTATATATTCATCCTAGTATGTATCTTTGAAGAACCTTATATGGTTTTTCACTGATGTATGCTTTGGCTGTAATAAATTTCAACATTAAAAGGTATGCTTTATGTTACTGCATTATTAAATATTATTTATTCAAATAACAACAGAAACAATTAGAATATGCAAAATGAAAAACAATTGAATTTTTCACTTTTAAAGGATATCAATGCAATGTTGATTCTAGATGGATATTAAATGCCATACAAAAATTTTTTTCAGGCCAATATAATTATTGCCATATTGATTCGATGAGATTTGAACTCACATCTTCTGTACATATGTACAGCTGTGTTTATCTTACACTACGAATCAGAAGTAGATCCTTAAAACTACCAAAGGTGTGTCTACAAAGGGAATGCGAATATTTATCGCATAAATTTATTATTCTAATGTAGAATCACTGGGTTGAATCTAGAGAGAACTATGCCAGTGGACTTAATGTCAAAGCAGAATGTCACTTAGGTGATAGTGATTCAAACTAAGTAACTATTTACAGATGCTTTGGTGTCTTATATACACAATGCGTATTTACAATATGTACAAACATGAAAACAACTAGTCACTTGTAAACACGAAAAGCATGTGAGCTGGCCGATAAATAACAACTACCGACTGATGTTACACTAAGAACAGGCTAACTTGAGCACATCCAATGATTATTATAGAGCTATGCATCGCGTACAAAATGCAAAATAAACTGGGTCGATAGTATAAAAATTTTAGTGTACCCTAATAATTCAAATTGAAGATACTGTAAACGTGCAAAACCTAACACTTTACTTTGGAACATTTTGATATATAGAGATGCTAAATGTAAAAATCAAAGACTAAAATCTCGTAGAACTATTCAAACTACTATCTATTGTATAATGCTACTGCACAGAGCAACAGGATTCCGAAATGTGTTAGCTTAAAAATATACATTATATAATGAAAAAATATAATCACATCATGATGTAAACAGTAAATTTCTTTTTTGTGATATTTCACTAAAATTTTTTTAACAGAATAAACATAGACAGAAATATTAAAGTGTAAAATAAAAGTATTTCACTTTGTAATGCTGTTGCATATAGCATCTTTCAATGCGAATATACCATGACGTCTGACAACGAATTTGTTGAGAGTTTTCAAGATCGATTTTCCATGTATCAAAGTCTATACATATGATAAAATTTATATTAAACCAATGAATCTTTCATATACGAAATAATTTAAAAATACCTGCAATATTAGAAAATCTTAGTTGTTGACAATCAATATCTGGATGAAACGCAATGACATGGGATAGCATGGTGAAATTTGTTGAGAAACCATCCTGGCAGTTAATATCTAAAGAAAAATGGATATAGCGCCACATTTGTAAATGTGATCTACCTGCACATGAAATTGAAAGTCGCTTATTCCTTGAAACTTCAATGCTCGGATGGGCAATTTTTGTATGCCTTTGCAAATTGAAGGGTCTTGAAAAACATTTATGGCATTGCGTACACTCATTCTAAATATGAATGGAGGTAGAAACAATTTTACTTTATCAATACATTCTAAAAGGAAATCAATTGACGTTACGATTATTTTATATTATATAATCATCATCAGCAAATAATTTGCGGCAAAAAAATAATAGATATATACCGATAACTTTGCATAATTAACCAAATTCGTCGCAGGCGGTATAAATTATTATCTATTAAAAAATTGCAAGACATGCAAGTACATTTATGCAAATCTATATTACCTCTTAAATGAAGTTCTTAATTTAGATGTTCAATTTAAGAATGCAAATATATTCATAAATACATTCCATGCCCATGATCTGTTCAATCGCTTGCTCACTTGCAAATTGGATTTTGATCCTTTTGATTTTATTAATTTCTCTAATTCCCGTTCCACTCGATATGATAATGTTGTCACTTTCTCCATTCGTTGTCCCAAGAAAAATTGCACCCTTCACTCGTTTTTCAATCATGCTTGTATTGCTGCTAATCACATTTTCCTCAATCCTTCAACAGCCATTGATGTCTTCTCCCTGCTGCCAAGCTTCATGAAATCTTTGAA
>CABFPE010000173.1:886748-908538 GCA_900660155.1 Hofstenia miamia | reverse complement strand
GAAACGTACTTCACTTTGTGAAGATAAAGAATAAAGATGATGTGAGTGATGAAGTGAAGCATATTGAGAAAAAGAAATTTGAAGCTAAAATTTTAATGTGGATTGCAATCAGTGCAAGAGGGATTTCGAGAGCATTTTTTGTGCTTCTGGTACAGCATTTTATAATGAAATTTACATTAAAGAATATGTTGAAAGAAGACTTTTACCATTTCTTTTGGGTAAACATAGTGACAACAATTACTTGTTTTGGCCTGATCTAGCGTTTTCACATTATGCCAAAAAGACGTTGGAAAAATTTGAAGAATTAAAAATCAATGTTATCTCTAAAAAAAAATCCTCCATGTGTTCCCCAACTTCGGCCAATCGAAGACTTTTTTGGTATTTTAAAACAGCAGGTATATGCTCATGGATGGAGGGCATCGAATGCCGAACAACTTAAACGAAGAGTTAAATATTGTCTGTCTCAAATAGATATATCTGCTGTATAGGTTATGATGGATAAAATTCAATTAAATATTGGTAGAGCTCGACGGAAAGGAGTATCATCAGCATTTCATTGACTTTTATTTTCATATTTAGTTACTTCATTTAAATACAAAATTATGGAGAGTTTGGTTATATTTTACAATGTTTTACATATAATTTTAAATATTACCGATTTTTAGTGAACACCTGTTATATAAATCCATTTGACAATTTCCATTTTAATTTTTCTGAAAGATTTAAAAGAATTAACAAAATATAGAAGTGTGTACATTGAATCAATTTTTGAGACATGGCTTGATTGTGAACTTAAGAAGATATATGCTTATTCCATAAGAAAAGTTCTTAAATAAGGTGTTGTGATGAGCACTACCAAATGCTTTTATTGGCATTATATTGAACTTGTGATGCCAGCTTTCTTTTTTTAACAGATTTTTTATTAACATCTTTTGACAAATCGTATCAAACATGATACATTTCAGAGTGAGTCAAAAGTCTTAATTGGGTTTCATCATGCTATTTCTCATAAAATACTTGCACTACAGACCTAATTTTTCTTCTACAGTATATAGAGACGTAGAATTTCAATACTAATCGTACTTTACAGCAATATGTAAGTGTTATGTCCAGAAATTTTAATGGACCTCAGTTCAGTAATGTTATAGGCCTATAAAAAGAATTACATTTTTTCTTAACAATGTAAAAAGATTTCCTAACCTAGTGAAACATGTTCCAGAGTTCAAATAATATTAATAGAATATTGATATAATATTAAAAAGAATAGTGAACATCTACAGTTCAATAATATGTTATGTTCAAGTCCATAAATATCAACTCATATTCAAATTTCAAAACGATCAAATTGGTATTAGTTGTTTACCTCATTGACATCCGACTTACTGTTGACATAATGGCAAGCCATTTGAAAATTCAAATTCGAATCAAGCATAGACATCTACAGGCAGAGACAGTTTTATTGAACACCTAGCATATGCTGACTTAATATCAGAGATGCCATCTACTGAAGAACAAATAAATATTGTGTTGCTCATGGCTAAGTACGACTCTTTTACTACTGCTAGAAGTCAGCGGCAAAAGAAATTTGCAACAAAACCACCTGCTGAAAGCACATTTAGATTTGTGTTCAAAAATTTCCCAGAAACTTGTAGTGTCCACAATGCTGACAGAAGTGGTCGTGCATCCCTAGGGGAAAGAGATGTTTTGCGAATCAAGGAATGGTTTGAAGACAATCCTAGATCATCAATATGAGATGCTGCAAATATACTTGATATACCACGAGAGACACTTTGGCGCACTTTAAAGCAGTCAATTGGTATGAAGCCATTTCATATTGCACTAATACAAGATTTCAACAAGATGACGACCCAGCCCATTGGGGTTTGAATGTCAGGGAATATATCAACAACCAATTTCCTGATCAGTGGATAGGTCAAAACGGGCCTATCCATTGGCCAGCCAGAAGTCCTGATCTGACCCTCCTTGATTATTTCTTGTGGGTTCATGTCAAAGAGTGTGTCTACAAGAGAAGACCTACAATCTATGAGGAGCTGAAAGAATGGATAGCTGAGGCAATCAAGTCTGTGACGAAAGACATCACCACCAAAAATTCGAAAATTTCCGAAAACGTATTGACATGTGCATTCAAGAAAGTGGAGAACTATTTCAACATTTCATATAGATTTTGTAGCAATACAAATCTTGGTGGATGAAATTTATGTATTTTATCTATGTTTTAAAAGAAAAAATAGGCCTGTAGTTAAAACATATAGTGAGATATATGTATTTGAAACCCAGGTTATTATATCATGTCCTGTTCTATTTCAATTAGTTAATTGCATTTTTTAATTTGATATATCACATGTACAAATGTTTACAATTAAAAGCAGAAACTCATAATTTTAAAATAAATGTGCTGCTAAGACACTGTTTCTTAACCTTACCAGTTTCAGGCTATTGAGGTCCTTTGTGCTCCACCTCTATAACTTTTGATAGGATTGAGCTGTTAGCATTAAGTTTCAGCCAGACTTTTACATTAATTTACTTTAGTTAGGTTTTGAAAAGAAAATTCAATTTTTTTGACATCATCCAATGAAGTCATGTAAACAGTTTCAGAAATTTTGCGAAAATTGGGTAAGAAATTTTGGACGTAAATTTTATACTAAAGATAATATTGATATATCGAATTCAATAATGAAACAGAAAGTTCCCCTTGAACAATATTTGGGAGATTAAACCCTGGGAATTCAAAATCAGCCCAAATGTTATAACTGGATGATCACAAATGGGCGACTGCTGCAAGAATATTCTGCTGATAAAATCTTTTAATAGTTTCTGAGACGATATAAAATTTGAATAGAATTTTGCTAAATTGAATCTAATTATTTAATTAACTTTAATTTCTAAAGACTTGCAAATTTTGCCAAACAAACATTGATGTGATAATTCATGTAAGGTGCACAAAAGGATAACTCAACATCACAGTAAACAACTTAGTACTCACTTTTGTTTCAAAACTTATTATTTCACCTAAGTAGTTTTGAATTTTTTTTCAGCCACTAGCATTTGCACAATAAAATCAGTAAGCCCATGTATTTAGAAGATATTTGATTGGTTTACAATTTGGGAAGCTATCAGTGAAGTTATGACACGTTTGCTACAAGTTATTATAAACATAAAAAGAGAAATCAATTTCTCATATTCTTAAACAATTTATTACAGCATATTAGGAATTTTGGAAATCGAGGGATATTGAAGAATCCATGGGTGGTTTTTTTTCAAAATTTGTTGAAATTTTACTAAGATGTATTGCTGTGCTTAAGGTATTTGACAATATTATGGTTTTTAGTAAAAATTCCTATTATTAAAACTTCTTCAAATTATCCACAAGTCTAGAGTTGAGATAATCAATTGTTTATTTTCCGTAGATGAATCAGGCATGTGCCGTTGAAACTAACAAGCAAGAGATCGCAATAGACTGGATTTTATAACGTAGTGAAAGAAGAGTCACTTCTTTTCTTCTCGTGGTGCTTGCAAATTATGAATATCTTTAGTAGATCGCAAGCTATAAGCGTTTAAAATCAGGTTGGAATTGTTATTTAACAGGAACATTTATCATCTGTTTTTAACAGAGTTTATTTAGCGTTTTTTAACAAGTGTTTTTACATTATGGTTTTTAGCAGAACCTTTGTTAGTAAGCTGGTTTCTATTCATTGAAAATAAATTTTATGTTACTATTACCTTGAATAAACGTATGCCATTGTTTTTTACTTTGCCTCCAAGGTTAATATGATAAATATGGAACATCAATGTATAAAAATGTTTGCATTTCATTTTTGTTGAATAATTTTTTTGTTAGTTAAAGGTTTTAGCATAAAACATTCATAAGTTAGTGTTAAAAACGCCATCATTTTTAAAAATTTTCTCAAAAATCCATTGCTAATATTTAGAAATTTCTAGGTTGCTCAAAATTAAATTTCTCAAAAGATGTGTCATTTTCAATAACTAACAAATTTTTTAAAATGCAATTTTATAATATTCAAATGTGTTCAAAGGTAAACGACTTTTTCAATCTGCCCTTTCACAAGAATTTGGTCTGCTTACTTACATTCTAGCAAGGGCAAATCTTTTGTTGAAATACTGGTTTTTTATTTTAATCTTTGAACCTGGTGGAGACTCTAGTAATCTCAGATACATGTATACAATGACCATTTCTTTCTGATATATATCTGAAAATTCTCTGTAACTCTTGTTAGTTTACCAGATATGTTTCAGAGTTTTGCATTCAGTAGCTTAAGTGTTAACTCTAAGGCGGTTTCTGACGCGTCAGTGTCTGTGAAAAATATATGAGACCAACTTTTTACCAAAGTAAATAGAGAATTTGTAAAGTAAGCAAACTTCGGTGTTCGAATTCCTTTATTGATATTAATTGCTTAGGTAGGCACAAAAAACGTATAATAGGCCACGAAAATGTTAAATATCTTAATAAGCGTTAGTAATCCTTATCCAAAAGACAAGAAGGGATGTTTGTAATCAATTAAGAAAGCATAATTCTTTAATCAGTGTAAGCCTAGATTCCTGTTTTGAAAGGCGCACTCAAAGCCCTAGAGCTTCAAAAATAGTGACTGGCTCAAAATTGAAAATGTATGCCCAAATATGGATATTAATAACATCTAGATACATTGGATCAAAGATTAACAGTATATTATCAATTTGTTCCCATGCGAGTGAACAATATTTGTTTATTAAAAATATTTGCGCTTTCACAAACATTTGACAAGTGATCGGACTTATAGGTAAAAATATTGGTAATTTTTTATATCGGCAACGCAATTCTAAAAGCTAAAAATATTGTCTTACAACATTGACCTTCCGGTAGTTGAACATGGTAGGAGCTCAATGTTAGACATAATACAACTGCTACGCGAGGTCTGTGGTATTTTAACACTTTAGCAAAGGAAGGTAGATAAAGGCTAGGACGATCACATATTTTCTTGACGAAATATCTAAATGGAACCGCATCCGTTGAATGGTCATTTTCTTCAATGAACGGGATTAGCACCTGGCTATAAGAGGGTTGTTTGTTAATATTCAATGTGCTAGGGTAGAGCCCGTACGACGGCTCTGAACTTTTTTTGTTCGAGGATATTAATTCTTAAAACGATTTGTTTGAAGTCGATTAGGTCAATTGATGGATAAGTATTTTGTATCTACATTACACGAAATATTTCTTGTTATGAAATATTTCTGTCCGCGATGGCGGACGAAAATTGATTTCGCGTGCTATCTTAATACATGGCATTAACAATATTTTTGCAATTGCTCCTATTTGGCTTGCATTTTTATTCCGTCACTATGTCTTTCTGCATCGTGAAACAGTACGCATTGTATTGCTGCCTTTCTTTAAAGGAAATGTTTGTTAGATTTTGGAGCAATTTGCATTTTGTTCGCCCATTGGGGCGAATTGCTCGAAAAACTTATAAACATTTCCTTTGAAGAGAGAGAGCACTACAATTCGTACTGTTTCATGATGCCGAAAGATTTCGTGACGGTATAAAAATGCAGGACAATTTAGAGTAGCTGCTAAAAATATTTTTTATGCAGTGTTTTAGATAGCATGCGAAATCAATTTTCGTACGCCATCGCGCGACAGAAATATTTCGTGTAATGATCTACATGTATATTATCTATCTATTTATGTATATGTATTTCTTGAAAAACCCATCTTGTAGATTTACAAAAAAAATACAGCAAGCCACATAAAATAATACAATGTGTCACATAAAATTCACTATAATATTCAAAATCAGAGAGTTTAATTTCACTGCCACTTCTGATATTGCATTAATATATAAATGGTGGCTTAAGAATCATTTGAATTAAATTAATGTAATTTATTTATTTTGAAAAGTCATACAATAAGTGTAGTGTACTATCATGATAAGTAAAAATTCCTTTCCAGTGAATGATTAATCAGAAGAACATTAAATTTTTATTCACACTGCTTGCCCAAGCAAAAAGGATTCATGGACCATTTATGGCCCATTATTGTTTCTATTATTGGCAATTATTGGCATTTGGACGCTGGGAAATTAATGGCCCAGCCATATACCCAACAATGAGCCAACAACAAAGTTTTTTTAAACAAATTCAAATGATTTCAAAAAAATATCAAATATTTACAAGTATATGTTTATTGAACAACATTCTATAAAATGTAAAACAAACATATATACATTAACTGCAATGACTATGGTGATAATTTTTTACATAAACAATAATTAATTACACAAAACAACTAATTTATGTTCATTCTTTATAGTGTAAATATACTTGTAAATATTTGATAATATTTTTTTTGAAATCATTTGAATTTGTTTAAAAAAACTTTGTTGTTGGCTCATTGTTGGATATATGACTGGGCCATTAATGACCCAACAGCCAATAATGGAAACAATAATGGGCCATCAATGGTCCATGAATCCTTGTTGCTTGGGTGATGTGTTGTCAGTTATTCTTCTGGCAACGCGGGTTATGTATGATTGAAATTATTTAATTTGGTTTTTAACGTAAATTTCATTGATAGATTTTGTGACTATCAAGCTATATTAGGTAAGAAACTTTTAGCTACCGTCATGGACAACCCGACATGCCTATTTTCAAGGGTACGGGATACGGACGGAGCACGGGCACGGGCACTACTCTAGTAGAAACACCGGAAGCAACTCAACATTGAGAGGGCAAAATTTTCTAAGCTTAAATGTAAATATATTTTTTAAATTTTGAACATTAGGCAAGCTAAATTAAGGCTATCACAACATTTCAATTTTTACACTATTTACAAATACATACTATAACTATATTTATCTTAATTCCATGAATATATAAATATTTCAATAAACTAACGCTCAATCTAACCATTTTTATAATCTAAGAAATGAAAGGGATTTCTCTGTCAGTTATCTCAAAAATCGAGAAAGAACTTTTGGCAAGAGAAATAATAATATTAGACACTGTTTCCAACTTTCTACCTAAGCCCTTAAAACCGTAGAAGAATCTAGTAATTAAGAAGATGAAGTTCTTCTAGCAAACATTCCTCAAATAGTCTATGTTATCACAGCATTCATAAAGACGCAGAACGTTTCATAATAACATGACTACCAAAATATCATGAAACATTGAAGTATTTCTTTATTTGTGGAAGAAATACTTGACGATCATTGTATGTTGAAGAAGACATAGGCTAATAGAGAAAATCTCAATCAAATCAGCAGCATGTTGCAAGGAAGGTTGGGAAAGTGACGACAAGAACATAAAATTGAAAATTTAATGAGACACGTTAATTAAAAGGGTCAATTTGTGACCATAGCTCAAGAAATTTTGTTATAGTTTGATTGGAGCATAACTAATTAATATTTAAAGACGCTTTAGAAACACTTAGTCCAATGAGAAATGATTTTGATCTATTTATCTTTACCCCAATATTGTGAAAATTTGGAGCTAAATTGTAGAGTTTGTAGTAGTGAGGGAAAGTACACATTCAATAGCCTTGTTTATATTGGGAGTGAAATATCAAATAAGAACTTTGAAGCTGTAATCGCCATGCCGAAGTTGTTTAAATGATATTGTATATTGATGAATAGTGACAAGTGTTTCCAAGAACTGATTAATCACAAAATTGATTCACCAAAAACTGATTATTGCAAATACAAAATAGTAGTAGTCAATATATTTTTTAGAATTTTGCGTCCTTTAAATTACTAAACTTTGTCATTAATTACTAATTCATATTATCTCAAATTTTCATAAAAATGTTTTCAATAATTTTATGATTATTTTTCATGAAAATAGAAATATTTAAATTGAACATCTAAGATTAGCATTAGTTGCTTAAAAAGTCCATCTTTGTATTGAAATATATATATATTTTTGCAATATTTACTTGTCAAATTGTTTTATATAAGTATTGAACCAGAAATAATGCATTATTCATTTGCAATTATGTACACATAGGCATATTTCTTTGCTTATCATCAAAGGAATCAATACAGTAATAAATATTTGGGGTGTTTAAGTTATATTGATAAAATGTGCGTTTTATTATTGCGTCTGAGTTTTATTCAGCATATTAAATTCAAATATTGGGGTGCCAATTGCCACCCTTGCACCCCACTTCCGGCGCCACTGTACCCCAGTCGAGGTGGTTGATTATGCAAATAAAGATTGTTGATAATTTCAAATGTAGAAAAGTTTCATATAATCAAACCTTGCTTAATTACAATTGTGTTTCAATCTTAAGAGTCTGTAGATTGAACACGGAGTGCATTATTTTAAATCGTTATTGTGAAGTTTGGGAAGTTTTAGGAATCCAAAGCTACTATAAATTTTAAAAAAAGCACAGAATTATATTCTCATCCAAAAACAAACAAAATTTACAGAAACTACTAAAATTAACATAAATGAACCAGACATTTCTTAGCAATTTTTGATGGTTTCCATAAGAATTACTTTACGCGCTCATAACTATCTAAACAATAAAGATGTCTAAAATCTGGAAATGAGGTGGATGGAAAATCGCGCAACTCATTCTGTCTTTGCTCACTACTAGTTGTTACTGGCATGGAACAATTTATTATCTGGACATTAGGCATGTGCTTGAAACACAGAAATATTATTTATCACAAAGTTTTTCCATAACAGGGAAGCTGATTTACCCACAGATATATCTAGAGCCCCGAATTTCAAAACTATCCTAATTGGAATAGAGGCAGTTATTTGAATATGACGGTGAAACGACTATCGCATTAAAGTTGCAATAGATCTTTTGGGGTTAAAATTTTATTAAGGATATCAGTGCATGCGTAAGTTTTTGGCCGCAATAAACAATTATTTTACAATATCTTAGGAAAAATATTTCAAGTAGAACAAATTTACTTGAAGTCAATATGATATATTTTGAAAAACATGATCATCATTACTAAAATATGCATTGCAAATTTATGAATTTATTAAAATCCTCAAGATTTTGAATTTCAAACCAAGATAAAATTTAAGCAATAGTACACTTTCCATTATCAAAAATCGTCAAAATGGATTTTTTTATCAGTTATGCAGTATAATGGAACGAATATTTGAATTGACATAAATTCTGAAGAAACCATAAGCACAATTTTTTAATAATAGACTTTATGCTGTTTGCTCGAATTAACAACGTACTAGCCATTAAGAAATTTATTGCTTAAACTTAAGTTTGAAACAGCATTAAATTTACTTTTACTACAATGCATTCGCACTGAGAAAACACGGTTGACATTTAATTTTGAGCACACCTGCCAGATCCAATTAAAATCAAACTACTACTAATGATGTAAAAGCATGAACAAAAAGGTATTTCCAGGCTTCGGTGACAAAAACTCAAACTTTTCAAACACCAAGAAAATACCCATTATAGAAGAAGACCCGCTGCCTATAAAATCGGAAAGCCGGCTCACGCGATTATGCTGTACGTCAGTACAGAACATTGGAATACCCGGAATACCGAATCTTTTTAACAGTTCTGGCCCAATCTTCAGTATTTTTTGGATGCTTGCTAACATCATTTGTTGGACTGGATTTATCATTGTCATGGTTCTGCTAAGTTTGGAATACGTTTCATTCGAAACAAATGTGGATCTGGACATCAAAACCAGTCCAAATCTCAACTTTCCTGCTGTTAGCATTTGCAATCTTAATCGGGTTAAGGCAAACATGGTAGCAAATAACTCATATTACAAGGATTTAACATCTCTTTCTCAAAGTGTGACTGCCGGTCTATATAAAAAAGCGAACTCTAAATTAAATATGGGTATGACATTCAACGTAGCAAACTGCAATGGAAATGGGCTCACACAATGTTCTGACAACTCATATTGCTATAATGAGAATGAGGCTTGCGATGGTGAAAATGATTGCGACAACGGTGAAGATGAAAAAAATTGTCAAAACAAAACCGAATCAGACTATCAAAATGTAGGAGATAAAGAGGGTTTTTTGAATGCAAACATGCTGACGAAAATTAATTGGGATGATCCAAATTGGTTTAAAGCGTATGAAACTAGTACAACTGAAGATTACAGAGACCTCTACCCGATGACCCTAATGCAACTTTCCCAAGTAAAGGAGTGGGGTTCCCAAGAAAACGGGTTCATTATTAGCTGTTCCTTTGACCAAAATACTTGCAATACAACTACAGACTTCTTGAAGTGGCAAGATGAACGATTTGGAAATTGTTTTACTTTTAATAGCAAGTACTATGATTACGACTTAGAAGGCATTAAGAAAAACACTGGAAGAACTGGTGTACTCTATGGTCTCAAAGTTAACCTATTTTTGGACATTGACAACTACATTGGTTTAATATCGCCGAAAGTTGGTGCATTGGTTGCAATTCACAACCCAGATGTTGAGCCAATGATGGCAACGAATGGAATTGTTGTCGAACCGGGAAAGTACACAGAAATAGGAGTAAAAAATATAAAAATTACACGTCTATCTGGAAACTATGGCGACTGCATTTCTAGCTATCCAACAACTCTGAAATTGATACCAGAAAGAAAAAAATATACTTATAATCAGCAGGTATGTCTGAGTTATTGTCTACAACAGCACCTTTATGATGATTGTAACTGTGTAGACACATACATGGCAGACATTGACAATTTATGTAACTTTAAAAATGTAACTGTTACGGATTGCGTCCATAAGGTGCACAACAAATTTGCTGGAGGAACTAAGAGCTGCCCGGAATGCACTTCTGCTTGTGAGGATGATTTCTATGAAACCAGTGCGTCTTCTACCAAATGGCCAAGCGATGGAGCCATTCCATTTTTTATTGACTACATGTGGAAAAACTTAGACGAAGATAACGAGGCAATGCTCTGGTTAACCAACACTATGTCCGAAAAAACTATGGATTTAGAACTTGTTGCTGAGAAAGTCCGAACTAACTTTTTGCGCCTATCAGTTCACTTTGAAACAATGAATTATGAGACGATAAAGTTCAATCCATCATATCAGATTTATCAATACATCGCAGACATTGGAGGCTACATGGGATTATTTGTTGGAGTTTGCGCTATTAGCATTTTTGAGGTCACAGAACTAATTATGAAAACTGTTATGTTACCATTCACTAAAATGTAAATTTGTAAGATATGAAAACTGACGTTTGACATATTGAAATACATGTATTCATAGATATTTCCTATTTGATTCTAAAATTTAGAACTATGTAAAAACCATTTATTAATGTTACTGGCATTATATTTATCAGAATTTTGATAAGAAAGCTGCTAAGTATACTCAATATCTGCAATAATCCTTTTGAAAGCAATCAAAATAATTTGTAAGTTATCCTTTAAGTCTGTTTTAGCTAAAATGCAAATTATTTTTTTCAAACAAATTACTACACATCAATTAGATAACAACATACTTGCCGTTGTATGAGTTTTTTTACGGCATAACACAACAAAGTTATTAAATGTATTAGTAAGACATCAAATAATAATGGTTCAAGAATACCAAATTCTTTTTACAGAAATCTCTATTAACTCTATTTCTCCTAGTGTTACTTTTAGGTGACAAATCGAATTTTCCACAATTTTTCAAAACTTTATCCATGCCTGCTAGGAAATATTGAAAGCGTTGTACATGGACACATCTGTGAGGTTGGGTCCATCCATGCCATAATGAAATTTTGTGCAAAAACTTGTTCTTGTGCAATTAAGTACTTACGAATAAGAAATATTTTTAATGAGAAATCCGATTTTTTAAAATATTCAAATTTTTCCATACCTAGTGTTTAGTTAGAGGAGGCCGAATGTCTTGGGAACAACAACTACCTTGAAATATTTAGATTTCTGGATAAAAAATATGTGAGGCTGTTTATGCACGGTGTTCACAAAGTCAGATGTTTGCGTGTCTGGACGGGACAGAACCAGGTCTCAAATTTAAGAAAAAAAAGAAAAAGGATACCATTTGTGTTTTCTGATTCTAAATAGAAAACTGTAACAGATTTGAACAATTCCCAGTAGAATAACTAAGTCGAGTGCTTTCAAAATAATTACAGTTAACAATATTGATGTTTGGTTTTGCATTAAAATGTATTCGATTCTTAAGTTGGTCAAGCACTTACAATAAATATACTTATAACCAACTCAGCAACAATTTTTCAATTCATTTTTTTATTAAGCCAAGAAAATACTTTGGAACAGAATTTCGAAAATATTACAATGTATGATTAACAAATGCATGTAGGCATAAGAATTGTAATGCGTATAAATTTGTTCTATTCATTTAATTCTAACACTATCAAACTGATGTAGTGACTTTCAATAATGATAAAACTACTTAGGCATATATATATATATATATATATATATATATATATATATATAGTTGTTCATTTTTTTTTAATTTTGTTACTTTCAGTGAGATCTATATGAACTTTTGCACGCTGATCATGAATCTGACGTCAGTTTTGTTCATTCACTAAAAAAGTTCAAACCTTACCAAATCTGAATTTTTTTAGTGTTTCAATTATAGAAAATTTATATTCTGTAAAATATTGCTATATGGCACCATTTAATATTTCGAAGATCATGTCTAAAAATATATTCATTATCACTGCAAATCTTATTCATCACATAACAAAGCTTATGAATGTATTCAAAATATTCCCAAGTCCAAATTGCAGTGCATTCTACAAATTGCAGGCCTATTTAAGCTTGCCATCCTAATTTATACCATTGATGTGTATATGCATAAACTATCAGTGATATCATTAAACTACATCGTATTCTGGTCTTTCTAAACTAGGAGGTCAACTTAGTAAACCTGCTAAGATAGTTATAAATAGTAGCCATAGTCTTCAAGCGTGATCATAATATTACAAGTTAAATTAACTTGCAACATTAAGGACATTTATTTCCTATTATAAAATATAGAGTGATTTGCATTTACATTTCATGTAAAAATAATGAGTAATACATATATAAATATATTGATATGTAATTGTAATAAAATTTATTAGGAATTCATTCTTATGCCTGAGTTGAATATTATTTGTAACCATTAGTTTAGGATAATGACATGAAGAGCAAGCAAACGCCGAACTGATCGGTCAGTCAAAGAAGTCTTACCTTTATATGAATTGAAAAGCTACCTTCTTGCAAAAATATCCATGAAGAACACAAATTTTTGCAAAGACTTCATATTGAAAAGTTAAAACAAAGTTTTCTCAGTCAGCTTGCAAAAAAAATTGAAGTTGCTTGGCACACGCTTAAACTTACTCCTGATAATGCACTTTTTGATTGTTTCCCAAAGATACCTATATGGAAAGCAAAGGAAGGTAAATTATATTACTCCCAGCCAAAAGAGAGAAGAGAAGCTTATTGCTTGACAAAATCGGTAGGATATATAATACCTCCATCTCATATTCGTCCAAAAGAATCTCCAATACTTTCAACACCTGTTGAAGACAATGATGTAGAGTTTTCCTAAGTTGATAACATGAAAACTGAATCATCATCAATTTCTAGTGATTCATTTCCACCAACTTATTCAAACATGCAGTTGACTGGAAATTTCCTGAAAGACTGCAAGAGACCGCAAATCTGTCCCTTTCTCAAATGATCGCTGTCATGAAATTTTATTGCCAAGAATTTCCAAACCTTTGTGGACTTCCCCAACCTCCTATTAGGAGACGCTTCCGACAAGTTTCAAAAGTGGTATCTTAAAGATATGCACCTGCATTGGTGAAACGGGTGATGTTTTGTACTTCGACATGAAGAACTATCAAAAGTTATATGACAGAAAAAGGGAAATTATTTGCGTGTGTGTTGGCAACAAGCTTGTTCTATTTGCAGATATGAGTAACAAAAAGTCTGCGACCATCGCTGATTTCTTATTGGTAGTTTTCAGTTCTTTTGAAGCATCTACCATTGTTTCTGACAAAGAGGCCACGATTACTGGAGCAAGATCCTGTGCTATGTAACAAATTCAAATAGTTTACACAAATATGTCTTATCATGCATTTCAGCTTCATTTACTTGATTTGATTTTAAGACATGAATTTTATCGCAACCTACCTGAAACTTCAATGAGTACCACGTTTTCTCACAGCTTTGTTGAAAAATTTCGTGTGAACTGGACATCTTTGAAAAAGAATTTGCAACGTCTTGGAATTGGTTGAAAAAGAATTTGCAACGTCTTGGAATTGGTTGAAATCGCGAATTCATACGATGATCTACCTCCAAATGAGCTACGTAGAGATGATCATTGATTTTTGCTAGAATTGTTGAAGGTTATGCGATCGTGGAAAGAAGATGGTATCCGAACGAAAGTGAGAATTCCCAAGTCCCCCATGAGCATCTCAGGCACCGGTTGGAATAGGAATTCTTTGATGGCAGAACTGATGAAAGTCGGTGAAGACGAAAAAGTGTTACAAATGAATTCGTTCATCAGTTATCAATGGGCTCCTGTTTGGTTTTCTATCAAAGACACTTTAGATTGGAGTTTGCTCACAGACCTCTGTGATAGCCGTAAAAAAAATTCTTCGGAAACACAACTTAACCAATGTCCGAGAAACAAGACCGCACATAAACGAACAAGCAGGGAGAAATTTTCGGCCTCTCAAAGTCTTTAGAATCTTTAGGCAATCATTACTGCGCTACGTAAGTGAGACTGAAAGGCTGAATAAAAAACTTGGAAAGTGCGATTTTTGTTGCTTATCAATGTATTCGTTTGTTCACAGATATTTTTGAATTTATACTTCTGAACAACATTCTGGCTTACTTGAAAGTATAATCTGCATAATCTTAACAAATGTGCTACAATTATTGACATAAAATAAATAGATGAGTTGACAAGACTCCGACACAAAATTGATATTACTTTGAGCTTTAAGAAAGCGCTCACAATCAGCTCTAACTAAAAAACTGATGGAATAATTGGCTTTTTTCAAAATTTTAACAAAATTTCAAAATTTTCATGATGAAAATTTTTGAATATTTTCAAGATGCGAGCTGAAAGTAAAATTATATCATGAATAAGCAATAAAAGTCTCATATGAAAACGAATGAAAGTAGTCGTGATTTTTAAGAAAGTGAAAACACTATAAACCTTAATATATATATATATATATATACATATAATGAAGCTGGTATCACGACTTTAAGTCTATTACTCACAAGGTTTGGCAATTTCGTTCAAAATAGGAGCTGCGACATGAAACTATGAAACTAAAATTTTTTATCGAACTAATATTTAAGGAAGCGACAATAATAATATAATCGTCCCACAGAACCCTAATGCACATGTACTTTCAGTGCAAACGTTGAACTCTGTGCAATAGTCAGAGCAGGTGCGTGTGTCCGGATGAATTGGGCAAGGTGGTAGGATCCGAGTTTCTTAGAGCCATGGTTCTTGAGTGCTTCAAACAATCGATTCTTGATCTAAGATTTCTTAGCTATCTGTGCAGATCTTGTCAATACTTTTTTCATAAACAAAAATGGCAAATTTCGCCGATTGTAACTAGAATGCTTAAGACTTTTTTAATAGTGGGCAGTTTTTGGAATTTTTTTGCCATTTAAAGAATATAATTTTCATGCAAAGTGCTTGATACACATCTGAGTAAGTAGGCAAGTTAACATCATTTTTTATATGGTCTATTTTTATGGATTTACTAAGTTTATTTTTACAGAGTAAGCTAAGATTTGTTGTTCAAAGAAGTATTGACACTTTTCTATATATAATATGGCTCTTAAACTTATTTTAGCGCATTAATCGTTAACATGCGTTTGTTTTTTATCTTATTTTTTTATAAAGAATTAGAATAAAGTTGGTTGAGTTCGGGATATTCTAGGTGGGACTGCAATATCTGCAAAATTTTTAAACTATATACATTTTGTGTAGTGTTTACAATAGAATACACCTACTTATATATTCATTAAAATTATAATAATTTGCAATTCTAACTTGCATCTGCATATGCGTACAAACTATGGAGGCGGGCGCCGCCGTCAGCCGACTGCTATTTTTGGCGGCGGTGGCGGTGCAGCCACCTGGGCGACATCTATAGAACTGGATTAGACTATAATCTTGCATATAGAAACCATATAAGGCAGAGTTGAAATTTTGCCGATTTTTAGACCCAAACCCTGCTCAGCCCAATCCAACTTACGCCCAAGCCCGGCCCAATTCAAACGCAAATTGTTCGGCCTAAGCCCAAATTATTGTTCTTTTGCGTCATTGATATTTTCTTCAGCCTCATAGAGACCCATAAGCACTACACTATGAATTTGATTGGATAATTTTCATAATGTATTTCTTAATATATGCATATCTACTTTAGTCCGTCAACAATGCTAATTCAATTCTGTTGAAATTCAATTTGCATTGTTAACCTTAATAAAATAAATGTATCATACAGGGCGGTAGGCATGGGGTTCAAGGCTCAACCCTGCTGGAGCAGATGTGAACCCTTCCTGTAAATGCTTGCATTTGGCTACCAAATAGCATTGAGGGTAAATTTTCACAAATTTTAGCAATGAAGGCAAAAAGTTTCTAAATTGTTTTAAATTTGTGCATAGATTACCCTTAAATTGCACAGAGATTTTTTTCGCTTTTTGTTTGTTTCTTCTTAATGTTGCTAAACGCTTTCATCTCACAAAATATTAAAATCTCACAAATCAGATTGCACAATGTAAATAAGTTATGTCTCCCCTTTATATAAATGAAACTGCTTACATCATATTCTTTTGCTTGACTTTTATGTAAAACATAAAAATGTTACCATTGATAGAATTGTAGTTTTAAGTGAGATAATGGCGAATGTTGGTATAACTGACAACGATTTATCGATATGTTTAATCTCCAGATATTATATTTTATTAAATATGGACATGACGCTGAAATCGATTATTGCAATTAGCCGTTTGCATGGTAAACAAACATAAAGAAAAGAGAACCCCAATAAGAGCATTTATATTATGGCATAATTACATTATTGGATTTCGTCAATTCTTGATTTCGACATTGGTAATTTGAGCTCTGTAAAAATTACAAATGATCAATTTATAATTTGACGAATTGTTATTTGTAAACTGTGCGATTTAAGCTTAAATCTTTCTGTTAATTATTACGTAGTATTTTTGTTATAAGTGAAAAGGTTATTGTACAGAGCCTGTCTTATTTACTCATATTAAATTAGCAACGGTGTACAGTTGTTTAATTTCTTTACCAGTTTTTGTTCGTATATGTTAGTGTGATATTTTCATTTTTTCTCAGACAATTTGGATCTTCAGTAAACTCAGTTAGTTTTCTTTTGACTTTGTTTATTTTTAATTATGTTTTTCTAACTTCTGCTCTGCTAAATGCATCTAGATGTGGTACAGCAGCTCTAGCATGTCCTTTAACTTAGGGCTAGTGTAGCATCATCCAACAAATAAGCTGCTAAGAAAGAAAGTCAGTTAAAGAAACTTAACATCGAATTTAAAATGTGATTGGAAATAGATTATAAAATTTATTATCAACTTAAATTTTTTTGTATAATGCAACCAAGAAATATTAGTGCAATTAATTACAAATTAGTATCTGTCGATCTTATTAATTTTGGCAAAACGAAGGGGGCGAAATCCCTTCTATTATTTTTAGCCATATTGGCAGACGAACAATTAAAATGTTGAAATCGACAGGTACTTTTTCCAGTTAGCTATAAATAGATTCAATTTAATTGTAAAAGTTGATAAAGAAATTTCTTCGGAATTCTTTTACTTATTTTCTACTACGGTTTGATTACTTACTAGAATGTCAAGCTAAACGATTGGTGTTTAGTAGTGGCGAGGATCCATCACGGGAACGATTCAAGGTTCCTTGTGCCATGCCACGAAAGTGCACTTAGGTTAGGACTATGGTTAGGGGTCTTTATTTTCGTTTAGCTGAATATTGATCACTCTCTTACATGTATTAACGATAACAAATTAATTTACATTGTTTTAGATCAAAATTAATTACTATAACGTGACCGATAATGTGACCAAGCATGTATCGATTATTGCATTTAGGGTAGGAAGCTGCAAGATATTTATTTAAATTAATAAAGCCAATATATTTGGGTAATAGCTAATTATAATATTAAGTAAGCAGCTAGTAACAATTCAGGTTGCAAGTGTACAGTACACTTTACAAATAGAGAATAAGTCGAGTTGTGTCTTGTCTTGAGTAAGCACCGAGCTAGGATAGGGTACACATAAGCTACATCGCTGAGCTGAGAGGTGGAACTCATTCAACTGGAACGTAGAAGAGTGATGATTAGTGGACATGGGGATGCACACTTACTAACAACTGGAAGCTTCGTCACCTAAATAGTGTATATTATACCATCTGTTAATTACAGTTAATGGAATTAATAATGCAGAAGTGAAGCAATACGTGATTAGTAGTCTACCTCCCTACCCGCTAACATATCGTTCTAATTATAACAGTATAATACAGAAACCAAATGACAAAGCCTGGTAGATGATGTTACACTAGGTGTACGGTTAGGTGTTTTTATTGAATGCATTTCATTCGCTATTAAAATTGTTGTTGCTACAACCTAAATTGCACGAGATGAGAAACGCACTGAGCTTAGGTTTCTTACTTAGCACGTAGGTTTCACTCACTGCACCCAAAAGTATTAGGGCTTCTCTTTTCCTTTTCTTTATTAGGACTCTAGTCTTATAAAACTCTTTCACCAGGTTATCTGTTTCGGTTCGGCCGAGTGTAGCCACTCTTCCCTCTCACGATCTCCTGTTTACTTTTTATTTTAATTAGAAAGGGTACTTTAGAAGGAGTTATTAAACTGTAGCTTCGACACAAATCCTTCAAACGATAGGAACTTTTGGCTGCTCACTGATTTCATACCGATGTCACAATATTCTGCTACTCTTTTATGAAAACATTTCTTGTAAATTAATTGTATGTGAAAATGATATTTGTGTGTATTAAATACACTGTATTTTAATGTGTATGTGTATTTTTACACGTTCTACAACAGCCTTAAACTTTTCTGTTATGTTCTACACCATTGTATTAGTGTAAAACCCCAGTACAACAATGAGTTTATAATCGCATTAGTAACAAAAGTAATTACTCTTAAAGAGCCATTGAATTATTCTGAATTTAATAACACCAGTGATTGCATTTTCTTACCATTATTCGCAGCTTAATACAAAAACTACTATATCGTTGCGGAACAATTTTAGTTATAAAAAAGCACTACTGAATAGTTTTTTATTATTACCATCCAAATAAAAAATTTGCTTTTAATAAAAGTAGGGGTTGGTCTGGGGCTCTTTACTTGCAAATTTCATTTAAAATGTTGTTAAGTTATTTTACTAGAACAATTTAGGTAAAGTTTTAAGGAAAATAATACCTTCCTGCATATCCAATCAAAATGTCTATAATATGAGGTAGCAAATATAGATATTATGTTTGCATTAATCTTTAAATGTATGCCTGAAACAGGCGCTAATCATACTCCGCTGGCCTGAATACCTGAATAATAATACTATTTTTGGAAGTAACCACTCTACAAATTACATCAACTTACATCAGCAGAAAGTAAAAGGGAGTTTTCAGGAACCCTCTTTCCTTGTAGCAGACAAACTATAGATGTTAGAAGTATTGCGCCAGCCAGCAATGCTGAAGTAAACTTAAAGAGAATGTTTTCATCATTTGCGAAGTGTAAGTTTTCAAGTGGATTTTTGCTGTACTTCAAATACCAACTAAAACATTACGCTCAAGCACGACCCGACCCAACCCAATTCATACTCTGCAATAAGGCCTATAGCCCTGTTCTACCAACAACATTTGCCATTCCTAGAGAACAACCCGTTCATGGAAGAAAAGCGCTATTTCACCGATGCTATTCAATTTGGGCAAATCAACAACTACGAAGTAAGATTTTTCATCAAGGAAAATACATGCAAGCAAATATTGCAAAAATACGATTAAAAGTTGTAGTATATGTACATATACATATACATATACGGGCTTTGGATACAAAATTTTGAAATATCTACAAGGCGCTGGATACAAAAATATATACGGGTGCATAATACTATAGCGGAGGGCTCTGGATACGGGTCCAAAAAATTTTTTTGGAAAAAACTTGAAACTCATGCCTAAGAAATTTGACCTATTTTCTAAATCAGCAATGTAAAAATTTTTGGATAAAGCGAATTATTCTGACTTTTCATCAAAGAGTGCGGTGTATACAAATCCCATAGTATCTAGAGCTCGTTATATATATATATATATATATGTATGTATTAAGGCTATCTGAAACTATTGAGACACATTTTCAATAACATAATGCGCTACCACCTTTGCAAACATTTCAACTGAATTTTAAGCTTGAAAACAAATGTAATGCATTGCTAAGTTTTACGAATTCTTGCAAGTATTGAAGCGTTCACTTTTAAAACAATAATTAGTGACGCTTGAATTAGTGCGAATTCAATAATTTGAAGTTAAGCAAATTTACATTAGCTTAATAATAACCACACAAACCATTAGTTGACTTTTGATTTTGACCTCAAAAAAACCGGGTCAGTGCAATCTGATTTTTTTCACTTATTTGCAGTTACTTATCTTAGAGTTTTTATTTAATTTTTGTATAAAAAATTTTAAAAATTTTGGTAAATAATTTTTTCAAAGTTGTTTCTATGTAAAACTTAGATAACAAACTCTTATCAAAACTCAGATGTTCACAGAAGTGAGCTGTCAATTTTGATAAGCAGATGGGATAAAAAAAATTAGTATCTCAAAATTTTGTACTCATGAAAAAATGTAACAATAAATGTAGTTGCTAAACTTAACCCTTTTTCTACAAGTAAACCTAAAAGAGCGATTTGTCCACATTTTGAACAATTTATGCAAGCCTGTTGAGAAATATTGAAGGCCTTTTTAATCGAGACATCTATGGGGTTAGGCCCGCTCATCAAATGATGAAGATTTGTGCTAAAGCTTATTCTGGAGCCTAAAATACATGCAAATAAGATTTTTTTTCAATGAGAAATCTGATTTTGACAAATTTTCAGAATTAGAGGTTATAGCCCCTGGACAGGACAGACACAGGTCTGGAATTGAAGTAGAAAATGAATGAAGAGACAATTCTCTATCTTGTGGTGCTTTTGGGTCTTAAATAAGTGATGCTCGTTCAAAAATCTTTGGGAAATGCATCGCAGACATTGAAAAATATTATTGTGGATTTTTCATCTTCTGCTTTCAACATAGTCATTTTTAAGCCATTATCAAGAAAGGAAAAAGACTATTTTTGCGTTAAGTAGCGTGCACACTTACAACTTTGCGCGCAACCTATCTTTATTTAATGAGGCGCACAAGAAAGGTTGTAAGTGTGTACGCGATTCCAACTTTGTTGTGAACTTTTAATTCAATAATCTATTTCTGAGAAGTGCACAATTTAAATTTTGTAACAAACTACTTTTCTTTAATAAAAATATCGTTACAAGTGAAGAAAATTATTGTAATTAATTAACAGATGATATAATTATTATATTATAATAACAATTTTAAAATTAGTGTTATTAATTTTTTTAAAATATTTTTACTTTTGCATCCCATAATCTTTCTGTGTTTCAATAATTGTAATATTCATTTATTCTTGTATGCAGGGTTTGGCGCATTCGCACAACGTACCCTCTCTAAGGCAGCTTTGTTGCTTTTGCAAGTAACTTCCCAAACAATT
>CABFPE010000173.1:873814-886262 GCA_900660155.1 Hofstenia miamia | reverse complement strand
CAATTAGGCATGTTGCTATAGCTCGATTCATTGTGACAGAAACAATTTACCCGCGCATTATTATTTACATGACTGATTTAAATTGCATAAGTTGCTTTCAAAACTATGTCTTTTTCCTTCAGACTGCTTCATTGTATTGGTTGTAGTGTAATTTACTGTAGATTTAATTAATAAAAATCGTAATACATATAATTCAACTAAAAAGTTGTGCGCAAAGTTGTAAGTGTGTACGCAAATATCTTTGCTGTGAACTTTATAATAACCCGAAAAGTTGCGCGCAAAGTTGGAAGTGTGTACGCAAAATATTTTTGCTGTGAACTTTATAATTACTCAAAAGTTGTGCGCAAAGTTGTAGGTGTGCACGCTACTTTACATGTGTTCTTTGACAATGAAACTCCTTGTTAAATGATGTGTATTAGAAATATTTTTACATATCGCTTGAAAAACGCTGCCCAGGACCTCGAAAATGGTAAAATGGCCCTCATGAAAGCCCACAGAAGAATATAATGTAAAATCATACCTAAACATTTGAAATTATTTTCCCAACCCAAATCAGCACCAGTCATAGAACGGTGTCAAAATATTGGACATTGCTCGACATTTTATGTATTGTTATTGATGACAAAAGTGTAATTTCGTACCAAATATATGTTAAGTAAATCAGCCTTACACTGCTGCCTTGACAATAATAGACAGAAATCCCTAGAGAAATTATAAAACGAACAGTATAAGAAGTCTAAGGAGTTAATCTTAAAGAAACAGAAAACGGGTGTATCTTGCAGGAGATGTAACTCCATGGGACTTGTATAATAAAAAAACAACCGATACACAAACAAACTTAACTGGTCAGAAATGAGATAATAAAACGCCCTACAAAGACAGTCATACTGTTTTCTGGATTAAACGACATAATATGGGCTAGTTATGGAACACAGAAGTTAAGTATTAGGATATAACAAGATGAGTAGAAATAATCACGATGGTACAGCTAGGGAAAAACAATGTGGAAGAAATAACCAGTGAGAAAGTACAAAATAACATTAGTACATTCTATGATGAAGCATCAATTTCAAAATCGCTATGGTGCACTTACAAATTCTTTTATCCGGATACAAGGATCAACCCGGAATTAGTCCATACCATTAGAGTGGATGCCATTATGACGTTAATGATAG
Source organism: Hofstenia miamia (assembly GCA_900660155.1). Taxonomy (NCBI): domain Eukaryota; kingdom Metazoa; phylum Xenacoelomorpha; order Acoela; family Hofsteniidae; genus Hofstenia; species Hofstenia miamia. The sequence goes on along the minus strand of CABFPE010000173.1, from coordinate 885,087 downwards.
CCATAGAAGGCCTAAGATTATATAAAATACACTATGAAGAGTTTAATGCAAAACTAAACGAGATGAGAAGTACATGTACGATATCAAAAAGATTACAAGATAGTAACAACGGAAAAAGGTGGTGATGTAGCTAACAAGACAAAAACAGTACGAATCGCTAAATTGGGAGATGTCAGAAGCAGCAAATCTAATAATAGAGGCAGATAAAATGATTCGCGGAGAGAGATACTTTTAGTGATTTATTTATATATTTGATTATTGCCTATTTATAAAACTCACAATTTTTACAAGTAGTAATTAGTTATGTAATTAGTATCTGTTGGCAACATTCGTCTGACAAATTATAGAGGACAAAAACGTTAAGCTAATAATAGTAACATTGTGGCAAAAGAACAAATAAGTGACACGTAAACAAATCTTACGAAAGACAGGTACATGATATTTTGTTTGCAAACTTCAATATTAACACCATGTAAACGATCACTACAATGATGACTTACATTACTTTGGATTTATTTTGTATTATACAGGTTTGATCGATTATGCAAATGGAAACCTAAACATTAAAGCACACGCGTAGTACTCAGGACTCCCAAAAGTCAGTTATTGATCTTTCGGTAGGGCTGTAACTTTCCATCCAATCCTTAATTCGTACAAATGTCCTGTTTATAAAAGTGTGCTTATAGGATAAGTCTACGAATAGTTCTTTTTATCGGCAAGTTTTCCTATCGATTCAGTCATACTTATAAGAAATGCACTTAAATAGCTCGATAGCTAAATGTAGGTTAACTCTCTGTTTTAGATCCAAATATGTATGGAATAATAAATATATAATACATAAGAGGTGTTTACCAAAACCCTTCCATATTACATGTTAATAATTAATCTAGTTAATTGTCGACCTCTTACTTCTTGTTTCTGCTGGCCACATCGATTGTTCACATGCATATAGGATCATATAAATATTTATATGTAAGATTATTTATATGTAAGGAGAATAACAAGCTATAATGCATTCCGGTTGCAGAATTCCCTTTGTTATCAAGATCTACTGTAAAAGTAGGTCTTGTGGCTATTCATAACAGGAACAATCAGTTCCCAAAATTATCAAAGGTAAACAACACTAGGTAACACTGTATTACAACAGAACAGACTTGTCAACGAGCCGAGCCGAACTTGAGCACAGTATTTGATAGACAACGAGCCCAAAACGAGCCTATTTTAGGCAAAACAAGTATATAGTTCTGCTTGTTAATTTGATTATGGAGATTTTTCTTATTTTTTGCAGTCAGCATGCCTTTCCTATAATCTTACTTAAGAAATTTTTATTAAATAATAGGAAGAACCATGTAAAAAATTCTTTGAGCACAATATTTTTATAAAAATACCAGCCTCATTCAAAGATTTTAAGTGTCGAGCCGAGCCGAACTTACACAAAATTTAAACGAGCCGAGCCGAGCCGAGCTTGGAATTACAACCATTTGCATAGCATGATGATCGCTGCTAGATGTTGGTTCATCCTTGGATGCATGGTTCTGCTTCGGGTTTTGGCCCCTTTATCTACTGCTATCGATTTTAATTACTATACAATTACAATTCAGTTGCAATCAGATAAAAGTCTAAGTAATGAACAATAATAAATCGAGAAGCAGAAATAGTGTTGCAGTCGCGCCTGCTACACAGAAGACATTAATGGCTAAAAAAAGTGAAAGTATTGCTAACTTAAGTCAGTCTCAGCCTGGTGCAAATTCAACAGAAGGTTGAAGCGACTTCACCTCTGCCTCGAATTCATTGCAAGGCAAACCCTTATACCATGCTCAAGGAAGTCAGCTTTCATTTATCTTGTGCAGCTGAAGTGAAAAAAGTGTGGTAAATGAGTTTGGTTCTAGTTTTCTTAAAAAGAGTTAGTTTAGATGAGCAAAGTTGCTTCAAATCGATTCACTAAAAAACTTTTAAAAATCATACCGAATCTACTTGCATACAACACGAAATTGTTAGAAGGGAAAGTCACTGGAGTATCTCATTAGCTCTTAGATTTACCCAGTACTGGTATCGATTTAGTGGCATAACTTTAGAGTTTTCCCATCTGTCACAGTGAGCAAATGTCATGTCCTCAGAACATATTTTAATGGATCGATTTTGATGGAAATGAGTCATGTATGATAATATATTTTGTCTTTAGTAAAGCTTTCGATAAAGTTCCACATGGACTCCTTTTAGAAAAGCTGAGCAGATTGAATGTTCCACATAATTTTCTAAATTTCATTGCATCATACCTATTAAATAGAACTCGACAGGTTATTGCTTCCAGTTACTAGTGGTGTACCATAGGGATCTGCACTTGGACCTCTACTTTTTATTTACTTGATTAATAATTTACCTGATCAATGTATTGATACAATGCCACTTCTATTTGCTGATGATAAAAAGATAGTAGGTCAAAACTGCACTGATTTACAATCAGATCTAAACCTGTTTTTATTGTGGGCAAAAGAAAACAGAATGGAATTTAACTTTGATAAACTTCAACTATTTACTATTATGTCTCCATAAACTACTATTCAGTTAAGTAATGATGTAAGATTAGTTTTTTCACCTTCTGTTAAACATCTTAGCGTTACTATCTCAAGTAATTTTTCTTGGAATAAGCAAATATAAAAAAATTGAAATCATGTAACAAGGCTTTTATTTCTATAATATGAACTATACCATTCAATACTAACTTCAGAATAAAAAAGAATCTCTATAATTCATTGATTTTACCAGCTCTTTTTTATGCTTCCCCAATTTGGTATGCAAATAAAAGTGATGTAAATCGTTTAGAAAAATTTCAAAGAAGATGTTCTCGTTGGATGAGACAACATGAAAATTACAAATCTCGTTTAATTCTATTAAATATTTTGCCTATCTTTTTTAAACTTCAACTTTTTTATCTTTTTCTCTTTAATAAGCTCCTAAACAATAAATTTTATTTTAAAATCTATAACTTTGTATACTTTAAGACTGTACGTCGTTCAAATTTAAGAAGTTCAAATCACATTATCTTTTAAACCAAAATTAGTAGAAAATCGAAGACATCTCAATATTTTTTCCATCGTGCGGTTTAACTAGCAAATTTCATTCATTTGAAAACCTCTATTAATGTTCTTAGTGTACCAAAAGATGTAAATCGCAATTTAAAAGACTTTTTTTGGAAGTTTCAAAGCAAATTATAAAATTGAAGATCCTTGCACCCATTATATCGTCTGCCCTTGTAATACATGTCGCTCAAAACAAGGATTAAACTATTATTAATGCAGTTTTATATATTTGTAAGATAAATTTTTGTTTAAATGAAAATCTCGTAATATAATACAGAACAGCACTCATGACCTTTATAAACGTAGCTTGACCTAATAGAAAACCTTAATGAAAAGAGCGAGTTGACTTTCTTTAGCTTTCTATGAATGTGTAGTTCCCATTTCGAGTCATCACAAATAGTCACATGAAGTTCAAAGACATTCATGATCTTTGAGAGAATGATCTTGTAAAGCGTGAGCAGTCCATTGTCAAAAAATTATAAATCAACAATTTTAACAAGTAGTGGCTTTGATCATGCCACCCCTCTTGATAGTTATTGAGACAATCAGAGAAAGGTTCTAACTTTTTTCACACAACATTTTAAGTTTAAGCACTTTTTTTGGTTTTGAACCTAAATAACTATTAAAATAACGAGACATTATGTAACCAGGGTTCTACAACAAAATCATAGCCAACAATAAATTGCGTAAAATGCACCTACTACCACCTCTGCCTTATCCATCCACCCATACTAGTATTGCCAAAAAAGAATGTATTGGAAGTTTCGTACTCAGAATAAGTGTGGAAAATCAAATTGCTTTTGGTTCCGAGTGAAATACGAAACGTTGTGTACTGTACCAGTCCAATACTTCATTTGTTTCATGTTCTGACCCTTGGTCCTGTTCCTGGTATCGGAAACTAGACTGGACTCTAGTGCTCACTGCTAAAGAGGTCTGGATAAATCACTAATTTACAGATTAAATACTTGATAGTGGTTTCGTCAAGGGATGTAATTGCAGAGCTGTAATGAGTAGAGTTCTGCAGAACCACTGCCGATACGGACTGTTATACTTGGTAGTTTAAAATTTCTCTGTTATATCGCCACTCAGAATTCCATTTGATTAATATATGCCAACGTTTTGAACCACAAATAAATGTATGGAGAGTTGTAGAAACGAAACCAACCTCAATGGCTGGACAGGGTTTGATAAATTGAAAATGGGAGGATTAGAGTACGGATCTAATATAGTTTGTTAGAAAAAACATATTTTACTCTTGTTTTGTTACTTGAATGCATGTATGAAAGCATCAAATGAATTACTTGTAAATTACTTTTACTTCCAATATTTTTAAAAAAATATTTAATTAGATATTAGATTTAGTTGTCATATTCTGGTAATTCAAATAAATTCAATTTGTTTTTTATATAACCACGATTTTTATAGTCAGAAATCAGTTAGGGGGCTTTAAGACTATCTTATAAGGTTTTTACGTTAAGAGCTTTATTAGCGTTTAAAACGTTAATTCTCATGTTACGAAAACAATCTTTTATTGAACAAAAATTAAATGAAAATATTTCTTCTTTATTGTATTGATGCTCCAAATTTTAAGTAGATCTCAGTGCCTGAAGCCAGAAATCAAATTCGTAGCTTTTTCTGGGACAAATGAATTTCAGACTCAACCTGCTTAGCCTGTGTGTTAAAAAAAAAGAAAACTCACTAAATCTCTGGAGAAAATGGATCTAACTTCCCCATTCAGGTTGCTCAGCTAAATACATATCATAATTTAATTATTTGTAAATGCTTGATAGAAAATGGTTCACTTAGGTCTATGCCACGTCATTGTTCTGTTAAAAATGTAATTTGTATAAGACTTGTTAAAAAATGTTGAAAATAATGTTAAAAATACATGGTAAGTAATACTGTAAAATACCAGTCCTACCCTGGCAGCAATATTTTTTCTATCTATATGATGCAATTAATGAGAAAGGTTTTCCATACAATATTAAGACACGAGTTTTGTGCAAGAAGTGTCATGTGTTGTGTTGTACATAGCTCTCTTTACAAAGAATTTTTTAAACTTCTATACTGAAATGTATGTTTTATCAAATAGCACATTTCGCATGCACAACGACGATTAATTTTATGTTTAATGTTTATTAATATTTATGACTCATTTAAGGTAAAATTTTAACTTACTGAAAAGAGAACTTCTATTTGTTTTCTAATGAGAGTAGAAAATCTAGATTACGGTAGCAAATTTTCAAAAATACGTGTAGAATTTTTTAGTGTTTTTCTTTGTAAGACATTAATATTGTAATTATTAAATTATTTAGCTAACTAACTATTATCTGTTTTTAAAACAGAACAGATATTATGATATTGCAAAAACACGCTATGAAGTCATATTTAAATTACTACTTCCTTTATATTATTTTTAGTAAAAATTTTTTCAATTTATTGATGCAATGCCGCTTAAGAACACATTTTTTGCATATACTAATGGAATTGGAATTTACATTCATGTTTATTAATAATAGATTCACAAAATATTCTTAAGAATTTAACAAGCAATCCTAAATAATTTTGTCTAAAATAAATTTAAACTTTATTAAAAATATAACATTCCAAAAATTATTTCTATATTATTGACTTAATTTTACAAGCAATCGATGATGACTAAAAATTGATTAAATGTGCCTCTCTACAAATGACTTTCATGATTTGTCGAGATTCACATCTTTACTAACTGATTTAAAACCGAGGAATTTTTGTAATTCGATATCTACAGTTTCAAAATAGAAATGAACACATGATATCCAAGATTCATCAATTAAAAATAATGGCTTTTAAAATGGAGCCTAAATTGAAATCATTATGGGCTCTGATTCAAACATTATTCTTAAGATTGAAAACAGTATTTGCAGTTATGTGGAATTATAGAGATAATTAACATATTTCTCAAGTAAAATTTATAAAAACTTTCTGATGTCAAAGTTTATTTGAATATAATATCGATTTTGTATGTAGAAAACCTATAGGTAGTTAAATATTGCCTCAACTACATTAATTATATATAGTTCAACAAACTAATAAATTATGAGGAATAAATTATTACAAAAACATCTCCATACCAACTAATGCCAACACATTCTTTATACTCTTATGGTAATTTTAGCAGCTTAGAAAAATTTCAACTCAGATGGGAAAATATGAACGTGATACAGTTGGGCTTAATAACAATTACTATCATCCATGTCGAATTCTACGCACATCTGGTAACCGCATGTTGTAAATTCAGATTTACACATGGATTTTTGATCACTTAGAGACACACAGGAAAAAATTAGACCCTCTCCCGAGTTAATTTAACCGAAGCCTACCTCACTTGAGGTAAAAGTTACTAGTACCCTTTTTGTTCAAGCTCTTTTTGGAGGAGGGCAGTAGTAATTACATTGATTGAGGTGTACCTAACATGCTTATTCTAACAAAGTTATCCCAGATAGAAGTCGGATCAAATCTGAAAGTATCAAAAACTACATTGACAAATTCATTTTTAAGCTAATTGAAATTCAGTAATTGATGAGGTCAGCAATCTTCTAGTCGTTTGAATGGGTTTTATAAAATAAAAATTTTGAACACTTTTCTCTTTAAGAACTTTAGCTATTGGATAAAGATGAACCTTGATTTAATGACCACGTTCACAATTTTTTTGATTGTGAAATAAATCACTTGTTCACCACAGTGGAAAGAAACTTTTAATAACTTCAGAATCGCATAATAGAGCATATTCGTTAAAAAAAACTCCAATTTTATCCAAATAGTTTGATAAACCTCACAAGATCAACTGTCCTATCTCAAATTTGTGTTTATCAATAGTCGCTCAGCAAAATACATATTGGAAATAACTACGTTTGAAAAGTGTTGTTTACATTAAAAAACTTTTATCTTATAGGTCATACATGTTAATTAAAATTACTACAGTGTGAGTTTTGTAATTACTACATTGGTAGGATTTTATCATTTTTAAATAGCCGCAAACGAGAACACCGCTTATCTAATAAAACAATGGATTACTAAATTTAGTAGATAGTAAACCATTGATAATACATATATTTTTATTGGGAGCCTATTTTCTCTGGTGTTTTGCCAAGTGCAAAGTTAGTTTTTTTACTATGTAATTTGCGGAATCAACAGGTTCACAAAGATCATAAAGATTGAATTAAGTATGTTGACAACACCTCTGCCAGGGAAATGATTTTACAATCGGATTTTAAGTGGGTGGAAAATACTAGCTAGCTTACCGAAAGAGCCTCCAAAATTGCATTTTAAAAAAATTCTCAATGAATACAGGGATTTTATAGTTCAACAATTTTAGTATTTATCCTTCAAGCATCAGATCTGTTATGGAATCTTGCTTCCCAGTAGGCGCATGCATAAATGGAAATGTGTTTGAAAATTTAAATTCAAACCCGCTACGGCCAATTGAAATTTATAACAATTCAACCCATTTATTAATCCCAACAAAATTCTATAATTTTTGAGTTGCAAGAATCAAGTTGGTTATGATAGAAAGATATCAAATATTTTTTCAGACATATTTTTAAATTATATTGTATTCACTGAGTTTCAGTTAATTTGAGTCAAATATTGGGGCCCAAAATGAATCAAGATATTTTAACAGAAACCAACCACATACAACCGAAAATTCAACTAATGAAAATTGAACCAAACTAGCCCTTGTTTTTTTATTACTGCATTTGACCCAACCGTAGGCTGTGGCAAATTTAACCGAAATATGATGTGATCCAAATAAAATGTCAATATTTTTAAGGGTTTTGCTTCAAAGTCAATATACATAAACATGTTCGAAAATAACAATATATGACTTGTATTGCTGATTAAAAATAAGCAAATAATAAAGAAATATATAAAACTTTACAAAAGCAATTGTACAAATATCCTGCATGCAAAAGTGCACTGTATAATGTATATCAGTGCCCCAATAATGTCTCATTTTGCTTGGCAACAGTGAACCAACTTACATAAATATGTTTGTATATTTTTTTACTATTTGACTCAACCCAATCCAACTTAACCCAAAAATAAATTATAAATTTTACTCAAACCTTTGCAGCTCAAATGACCTCAATAAAAAAATTGGAAATTATACATATAAATTGAATAATTCCATTAAAGTAAGAGCCATAAAATTTTACATATTAAGCAGATTTCTTTAAATTTTTCACTTCTCGTTTTTTGGTGAAACCAATATACAAAGTTTTCTGAAATTGCATGCAACTTTTTTCTATAATTCATATGGGTCTGGCGTGTGCATTGGCCATGTCTTGGGCTGGCTGGGTTTTCGTATACGTATTTGAGCTCGGTTATTCCTGGACCGTTCAATTTGGGCTTGAGCCTGAAATATTTCCCTTATCAAACACTTGCACACCAAGTTGTTTTCAGCACTGTATTTCAAAGTAGTGTTGTATCGTTATATGTCAATTAATGCAACGTCAAAAATTTGCTGCAACTGATGGGCTTGATGCAGACACTTCCTTGTTTATAAATTATTTCAGTGTTGTGATCTTTCTTAATGAATGAGGTGCTTAGTGGTGAGTAGATTTTTTGATTCAATATAAAACAGGAAATGTTGAAATTAACATATCTAAAAGTTGCAAAATGTTGCATTGAATAGTTGCATCTTTCTAAGCTACAGTATTTTTAGCCGTTTTCAAAAAGACTATTACAAAAGCAAGTTGCAGTATGAAGAAAATTCTACTGTTTAAATATATTTATTTATGTTTTCTTTCAAAAAGTTTGTCTGGTAAGAATTTTGTTAAGCAGAACATGAGGAGCCTATTACTTGGGGTGCATTTGTGGATAAATACTTCAGAACTCCACTCTTCCTTCCCTACATTTTTTCGGCATTGATTAAAAATGATAATGTGCAAGCCTAAAATGTAAAAAACATGTAAGTATACATGACAGCAATGTTTAGGAAACCCATTTATTTATTCATATGCAAGCTTGCAAATAGAATTAGTTACTGTGCGAATTTGTACATAACTCTGAGTAACAAAATCCGCCATCTTGAGAAAACGTACATTATTGTCAAACAAAAATATACAGGCATTTTTAACAAAAAATTAAGTGATTTTGCATTTTGTTAGGTTGTAATTATTCGTAGAAAGTTGAAAAATATTGCACTTATGTTGCAATAGACACTCTATACAATGGTGTGTGCTCCTATACTAGCGACGCATTTGTTATTATATTGCCCCTTTTCAATTTAGATTTTTTTTCAATATAGTTGGCATTATTAGAATAACTCTTTAAATGCGGCTACACCCAAATTTAAAATAAAAATCAAAGAATTTTTGTATAAAAAGATCTTGATATTATGAATTTTTGCTTTCTTAAAAGTTGCTAACAGCCATTCACCAATAATAAAAATAGAAATACTGCACATGCAGTAACAAAGTTAATTTTGTCAAACTGCAAAATCTACCCTATAAGCGAATGCTACAGTACATTTATAAGTTTTATTGCATCCTAGATTTGAAAAGGCGAGAATTAACATTGCTAACTGAAATAAATTAATAATTAATTATTCTAGTAGGATTGACGTTCACATCGTAGCCTGTCATAATGAATTAATGTTTTTGTTAATTTACGATATTTCCCCCTTTTTCCAAATTGTCTATTGAAATTATTTTTTGCGAGCGTAATCACCATATTAAAAATGGGATTTAAGGCTACCATAATACAGCCATTGCCATATTTTATACCCCTGTGCATTGTTGTACGCAAGATTTTCTGACAAGGGGACATCTAGTAGCGATCAAGAAATTGACCAAAGCGGTGAAGCCCGCAAAATAGAGGTGAAAAAATTTAAATACATTTCACAACATTATGGAGAGTAAGGTTATAAAAATTGAATTTTAAAATATTATTTTTACAAGCTGATTGGTTTTTAGATTCATTGTCCAATGTTGTCCCCATAACCCCTCTTGTCTAGGGAAAATTTCTGACAATTGAGTTCTTGCACTTTCGTCGAATACTTTTCATTACTTCAAAAAGTACAGTTCAATCATCAACAACACCATCTTTCAGTCAAGATAAATACATATTTTTGAACAAAATATACTAGGCACAAAGTATTCAGTGCACAGTGGTTTTCGGACATGCTGTATAGGCCTATGCCTACTGGATTGACAAAGCGAGGATCTCCATTAAATGCTACCCAATACTAATTTACTTTTGATATTTGAAGAGCTATGTGATTTATGGAATAAGAATATATTCATTGAAACCTGAAAACATCATTGCCATTCTCAAAGAGAAATGTCACTTTAGACAGTCAAAGGCAATTGAACAAGGAATCCACTGGACATCCCATTATAATCAGTTATGCAATTTACATTTAGACAGTAGGGCGTAGTATTTCAAAATCTATGAAGACTTCATTCAAATGTTTGTCTTTTTGCATACATTTTAACAATTATTGTTAATGTATTTGCTCTGTTTACAGAGAAACTTTCAAATGAAAAGGAAATTAAACTTCAAAGTCCAATTTTGTGCATTTCAAATTTGATTTTTATTAAAAATTAATCATTTCAATGGTTTTTTCATTTACATTAGTTCGTTATTTTTAACAATAGAACTAAAATTCTTTCCTTAGAGTCAATTCAATAATATTCATAGTTGCAATTGGGTTGAGATTTTGACTTTTGCAATACAAATATAATAATGCATTTGCATTTAAGAAAAATTAAATGATTTGCAGTAAATGTCACAAATCCGAAATGTATTCTAGTCCGAATCCCAAAACATCTTGAGAAAAGCAATGCTACATATGTTTCTACTTTATTTGACAGGATTTTTGGAGCAGAACACTGCTATTTTCCATTTCCAGAAAATGCAAAGATTCTTGAGCATTAATTGCCTCAAAATATGTTGATCCAACTGAACCCCAGTTCTACTGAGTTTTGAATCAATTGCACTTAACCCAATAGAAAGCTTTGTAAAAAAATCTTAGCTACAAGTTTTTCTTTCATAACCAATATACATAAACATGTTTGAAAAGAAATGCAAAATAAATGCAATAAAATACTAAACATCGATAAATATTGGTAAAAAGAAAACTAGTTTAGTCTGAAAGTTAAAAAATCAGCACAAACGATATATATATATATATATATATATATATAT
>CABFPE010000173.1:834200-845631 GCA_900660155.1 Hofstenia miamia | reverse complement strand
ATATATATATATATATATATATAGGTCTCAAGTTACAAGTTAGAGTTTTGATAGCTGCACAGAACTTACCCTACATTTGTTGATACTAAGAATGTTTCTGAAGAAAGAGGCTTAACAACATAAATGTTTTGAAATCCTACAACAGACGTTTTTTTAAAAGTATTTGATGTTTTCCTAACCACTTTTAAAAAGTGCTGTCTCTGACTAGATTTGGGGAGCAAGTTTATCCCAAGTGGTCGTAGCTAAATCACAGCATGAAAAAGAGTTGAAATGAATTGATGAATATTAGTAGTGTATGAAGATTCATTTTATAATAGAGCATGTCTAATTATATTAAGTGATATGATTTTTAATCTAAAAAATGAAATCTAATTCTAATTAAATTTATAGAGCAAGTATTTAAATATACCCAACCTTATAAACCTAATCTAAGCTATGAATAAAGACAGTTTGCTCATTTCAAATCCTTATGCCAAAACTAATAAATTAAAGAACATGCTATTATTAATGTGTGTGAGAAAACCATTGAATTAGAACGGATTTTTAAAAATGCACTATAACAATTTTATAAGCTAACACAGGTCATTAGCTAACTTACTAATCTGTATGTTGAAGTCCTACAGTATATTACTGAAACAGAATGCAAGCATAAAGAAATTCATGTCAGCCTCACCTAAGACAGAAAGGTGCAAACAAAAATGTACTTATTCTGACAAAGTGTAAGCAGTGCAATAAATTATAATTTTATTTAGATCTTTTATTTGTAAAAAACCTTAATTATCAATAAGTGTAATAATACAGTTCACAAAGAAGAATACAGCAAAAATAGTTTGGTTGAAAGTCATTTGCTTCACTTTTGAGCAAAGTGAGCCAAAACAGAAATTTAAATTTTACAATGAGCACCTGATTGATCAAAAAATTGTTTAGCAAGACCTTTAATTGATTTTATTCTTTTAGTAAGTGGGTAAATAATCAAAAAGAGAAACTGAGTTGTAATAGAAATCATTATCAATAAACATTTAGTAGAGTTCAGTTCTTCTTTTGTTTAATATAAATCTATCAGAGTTTAATTGAATGAAAGTCATTAGTTAATTTCTAAACTGGCAATAGTGGTGGTGACTTTGCTGATGATCATGGATGGTGCAAATTAATATTATGGACTATTATTAAGTATTCAAAAATAACAATTGCTTTAACATCTTATTAAACATTTATTCAACTAAGTGATAGATGTCTCAGCAATGAATATGCCAGGTTATTAGTTTGACTAAATAATGTTAAACAGGATCTTTATCTTTATTAACTGTTATTAAATTATTAAATAGCTGGCAATTACTATGACAAAGGTTGCTTATATCACTGATTGATGAAGTAATTAACTCTAATAAAGTAATGGTCTAGTAATTACATGTCTCTTTGAGACAATTAGTGATGACAGAGAATAAATGTAAAGACCCTTTGGTCAAATGGAATGCAAACAGAAAGGCATTCTTGTAATCACTAAACAAAAAGAAAGCATACTGGGCGGCAGAGAATAAATTTCAAGATTCTCTAGTCACATGAAATGGACACATAAAGTCATTTTTGTAATCACTAAGAATGTCATCAATGAGTATAAAGATGCACCAAACATTATCAGTTCAAAAAGCACCACCACCAAGAAGAAAGCAATGGTAAGCAACCAAAGCAAATACTTAAAAGAACAATGCAAAAACCCCCATGTCACAAAATAGACAAAGAAAATGAACAATACCAGTACCAGCCAGATGTAATGATGAAGTCTCCCCTGAGCGAACAACCCCAACCCATTGGCAAAATGACAAGAGGAAATAATATTTACATCACAACCACTCCCAACCATTGCCAGTAGTCTCATTAACATTGATAGACATTGGAGAAATGTTGAAAATGCACGGTCTGCCAGCATGTCTCAGTGATAGTGTGTGATTAAAACTTGAGATACAGAAAGCAGCCTGGAGCATGATGAAATTGTATGCAAACAAAAGAACAGCACAACCAAGAAATTAAACCCAAAGACAAAGAAGTATGTGAATGGTGAAAGTGTTACAATAACCCAAAAACAAACAAAAAATTTGAGCTAAAAGATGGAGAAGACCCACTGGAAATGCTTATAAATAAAGCCCTATTACTTAGCATCACATTAGAAAATAGCAATGCAATTAAGGAGAAGGCTACAATAAGAACTCAAAGAATGATACTGAAGACTACTGCAGTAAAGATAGAAGCAACAGAAAAGAAAATTGACAAAAAAAACAATGCCAGGAACAATCAAAGTATAAACCAAGGATGGCACAGTAAAGAAAAACAGGCACGTGCTGTCATAAATGTGGAATGAAAGGCCACATGAAAAAAGAGTGCTGTAATGGATAAATATCATATATAATGGTGAAGCCTTCTACAACAAAGATGATCTTTCTAATGTGGAAGAAATTAAGGAGTACATAGATGTTGACACAGAAGAAGAGGAATTGTCAAACTAAAAGGAAATGAAAAAGACAACACAACATGGCACCCTGCAGAGCAAACCTAACAGAATTTACTAGATAAATAAATTCATTTGCACCAAGTTTCAACAAGTGGCTGTCAAAAGTTAAACATGCAAAAACAAAGAGTTAACCAAGAAACAGCAGTGGCAAGATGCCTTCTTTATCTTGATGGGGCAGCTTACCAACATTATTGTAGAATCTTGTCAACCCTTAATTTGAGCAAAATAGGTGTAATTGCTATAACAGTTGTCCTTTTTCTTTCCAGACGGGGCTGAGGAATTCCATAATCACTCCTGATCAAAGTCATACTATTGTTAATCCAGCAATTCTGGTTTTGTTAACTGTAACATTCTGTTTAGGTTGGGAGCACATTATGGTAGAGCATCAAGATTTGACACAGAACCATGCAAGAGAAGAGACGTCCAACTTGATAACTGCTCCATTCTTTGGGGAAACCGCACGGTCTGCCAGCATGACTCAGTGATAGTGTGTGATTTGTAACCTATTAATTTATTGCATTGATTACCCTTGTTATTGTAGTTGAGCAAATACAAAATGATAGCACAACTGGGATGCTTTCACTTGTTATAATTCCTTACATATAATATCTCTACATTTATAGGTGTACATGTGAGCCTAGTCATAAACTTAACCTAAGAGCATGTTGGAAGTCCTAGATGCTGGCTGAACCACAGTTTTGAAAGGCTGGATCGTCCAGCTGCTCCAAAATACCTTTAGCCAGATCTGAGGGTCACCTGCAGACTACTCTTGTACTCAAACATTTAGCTTTCCATTAATATAATTAAATAACCTGAATAAAAATAACAGAGCAAATGCAGTAAAATTCATTCATCACAATCTCAACCATTACTGCAAATTTATATGAACTTTCAATAAACAATTGAACAATTGACAAGTACCTTTCTCTAGCATTGTTGACAATTTTCCTTCTTTTTCTTCATCTGCTGATTTTCTTGTGCAACGTCAGCATTAATTAGTGCATGTGAGTTAATCTTTTGGTATTTTGTCAAACTGTTTTGGTGATATAACTAATATCAAAACTGCAGTATATAAAATTGTACAAAATAATCAAAGGATAATAACTGTGTCTTTACATTTTAATCAAATTATTATACTACTAGTCTTATTGTAGCATAATCCAAAGCATAATGCTGCTAAAGAAGAAAGAAGATCAGATGATTAGTCAAAACTAAGTTCGAATTATGGTTATTGATTAAAAAACAATTTAAGTTTAATTATCAGATTATCTTTGTAAATGCAACTAAGTATTAATATAGCAAATTAGTACTTGTCATAGAATTTGACCAAATGAAGGGAGCGAATTCGCTTCCATTATTTTCAGCCATTTTTGGCAGATGATCTAAGTTTGAATTTCGAATGACAGGTACTTTTTGGAAGTTAACTATAAATATGCGAGAAATCATTTTGGAAATTGTTGAAGTAAATTCTTCGAAAATCTTATCTTTAGATTTTATAGTGGTTTGCTTATTTATACAGAATGTCAAGCTAAACGGTAAATGCAGTAGTAGTGGTTTGGGCACATATCAGGAGTACTCGAGGGTCCTTGATCCAAACCATGAACCTGCATTTAGGTTAGGTATACGACTAGGAGTTTTTCTCCGTTTAGCTGGCTACCAATTCTTTTGTTTACATGTATCTAATAATTGATATCGGTAAAAGGGCTGGATAGCCTACCGTAGGTTATACATATTTTATCTTATAGTCTTAGGTGACCTATAATAGACCGATAAATAGACCGAGCATGTATTATTGTTATTTAAATGTAAGGTAGGAAGCTGCAAGTATTTATGTAACTTATTTTAATAAACTTATCTAAAGCCAATAGTTTTTGGTAATGGCTAAAGTAATAATTATTAAGCAGCTAGTGACATTGCAAGGTTGCGAATTATTCTGAACACACAAATTGAGTTTAGGTCAGTTACAAATAGCATTGAGAACTGCACTGAGTTAGGATAAGGAATACATAAGAACATCGTTGAGCTGAGGCTTGGAACCACTTAATCAGCAATGGAAACACATGTGAATTGATTCAGAGATCGGAGTCGGCCGGAGCACACAGCCAGATCACAGAGCAGAACTACGATGGTGGTATACATAAACAGTATCCAGTTACTTTAGTTAAGTGAAGATTAACTAAATATATATAGTATTGGAGTAAAGAGTTAACATATGTACATCCCTACCCGCTTAGAACAAAGAACAATAATTTAAAAGAATAATTTAATCTACGTTAATGCTTGGTAGCGGATGCTACATTATTTGTGTCTTTAGTTTCTCTTTATTTGACCATACACAGATTATGCCATATTATTTAATGCTGGACAACACTGTAAGAAGCAGGTACAACTTATTAATTAGAGATTTCAAGTCCCACTACAGAGGCAAAAACTTCAAATGTCAATACAAACTGATATTACAAAAACTTTGCAGAAATAGATTCAATGATCTATGCACATACATTCAACAAGTAGAATGCATTCTAAAACTCAGCTCAAAAGAAATTTTCTTAGATAATTACAACCTCTTTTCACACATTTGTATGGGTTTGCCACAGACTACCTGAGACCTCGAAAAGTAATTCAATCTATATCATCATCAAACTATTTTTACAGAGTGGTCCATTTTGCAAACTTCATCATAATCAATACTAACATCGACTTATTTGCAAGACCAAAATGTTTCAAATTTGAAATATATGAATTTTTCACTAATTACATTAAGTCTAACTTTGATATTAACAACATATATTCCCGGTTTTTATTCTGTGACTGCAGTAAATGCCGTGTTTCTAAATCGCTTTATATGAAGTAGCATGAGATCATATTCATGCTTTTCAAAGTAGCATCCAACCTTGAGAAACTCAATTTGGCAATTTCACTGTATTTTGTAAAATTTTGGTTATTTTTTTATGTACCATTTGCAGTGGTAATATAAGTCATTTAGTTTATATTATATATATATATATGTATATATATATATATGTTTGTACTAATTATTATTTAAATAAAATTCCTAATCTGCATTATCTTTTATTTATTAGGATGTATAAAATTTTTGGGACAACAATACTTTCCACAGTGCAATGATCTGTATTTTAACTCAATAGACTGCAATGAAAATAAGCAACTTTCTAACTTGTGATCATATTTGGTATATTGGACCAAAGGCAAAAGAAAGTTCTCTTGGCTTACACAACGAACAAATGCATAAGCAAGAATTAGATTCATATATCAAGATACTCTCCTTAGTTCATTAAGCTTTTAATTTTTTCGTGTTTGTTAAGAAACTCTTGCTGAATGTCAAATACAACACTTCTTTAGCTTAGTTGCTAAGTAAAATGTTTAGCATTACTTGAAGCTTGTTAAGTGTTCATAATAAAAATGTTTAAAACTAAAAGATATTTTAAGAACGTCTCCTTGTATATTCCATTAGCATTATCGAATCATATAGACCGCACATTTGTCTAGGCTATATTGAATATCGAATTAATTTTTTTCTGAATAATATTTGAATTGCTACAAATTTAGATTGCCCAAGTAATTAGCTAGAATATTTGCAAAATAAAAATCCCTTCTTTAATAAGTAGGGACTGCATTGCACTGATAACATTAGGACGGGACCAGGCAAGCTAGCCCACAAAGCACTACATGGCTGCTATGTATATGTCTTCTTTAGATGACAGTAATATCAACAAAAAATGCAAAATTGGAGTTTTTGGAAACCTTTAACAAATGATCAGATAATGTTCATTCCTGAAGGAAATACTTAATGCAGTGAATTCTATATTTTAACAGAAAGCCTAGCTGCATTTGGTGAAACAGACAAATGGAAATGAGCCTTAAACTGTAACAATTCTTTCTTCACACAGCTATTGTCATCATACAATGAAATGAAAACTTTTTATCAAATATAAATAAAAATTAGATAAAGTAAACAGCAAGGAATTACTTGGATTTGATAATTAAATTCAACTGCTTTAGCTTTTACATATTTCCATTAACTTAAATTTACAAAACGTAACTATTCACTATTTAAGTGACAAAGCCCCCCAGTATCTCTTCCAATAATTGATAGGGGGCATCTGCCTGAAGCTGATCTCCACATCCAGTTTCACTTGTTTGCTGGTGATCCACTTGGCTGAGTTCCACTTCTTAGCTTATTTATATAGCTTATGTGTAACCTATCCTAGCTCAGTGCATACTCAAGATAAGACACAATTTGATTTAGACTCTATTTGAAAAAGTGTTTTACATTTATGCAACCTGACTTGTCACTAGCTGCGTTATTAATATTACATGTAGCCATTACCGAAATATATTGGATTTAATACCTAGTTTAGTATATAGTAGCTTCTTAACTTACATTTAATAATTGCTACATGCTCAGTCACATTATTGGTCACATTATTGTCAATAATTTGGATCTAAAATAATATAGATATAATCCCTAGGTTTTGGCTTACCAGCTGTATTTCAAGTTTGTTATGTTAAATACATGTAGATAATTGTAACATCCTCTACCAGGCATTATCACTTATTTGTTCATTGTCGCTTTACTACATTTGACTGTGTTATTGCGGGTAGGGATTTACTTATTGTTACTGTTTGACTAGTTTCTTCTGTTATCTTATAAAACCTCGATTAACTGTTCACTTTTTAGGTGACGAAGCCATGCTGTAACTTCCACAACGATCTTCCTGGGGGCATCTGCCCAAAGCAGAGCTCCACAATCAGCATCATCATTTGATCCAAGACCTGAGCACCACTTCTCAGCTCAACCAAGATAGCTTATGTGTATCCTACATTAGCTCAGTGCTTACTCAAGGCATGACACAACTCGACTTAAACTCTATTGTGTGAGAGTGTTGTTTCTAATCGCAACCTGACTTGTTACTAGTTGTTCATTTAATATTACATGTAGCCATTACCGAAATATATTGGCTTGTTTAAATTTATCTAGTTCAAACAACTTCCTAACCTACATTTATAATTTACTACGTGTATGGTCATTATATTGGCAGATTATTGGTCATTAATTTGGATCTGAAATAATAATAATATAATTCCTAGTGTTCCATCATCCAACTGTTTGTTGACATTTAATTTATCTGGTACATGTAGAGATGAAATGATAGTAGACTAATTGAAAGAAAAACCCCTATCCCTAACCTAAGTGGACTTTTGTGATCTGGCAATGAGACCCTAGAATCGTTCCCTGTGATGTATCCAGACCACTACTAAACACTGCTCAATTAGCTTGACATTGTATTAAGTATTCAAACCGTTAATAAGATGAAAAATAAGAATTCTAAGTAAAATTCTTTATCAACTCTTACAATAGTTTTAATTGTATTTATAGTAATTTGAAGAGAAGTACCTGTCGATTCAAATTTAAACTTCTGCCAAGATGGCAGCTAAAAATAATGTAAGCAACATTTGGTCAAAAATGTTTTTATCGACAGATACAATTATCTCTTTTTTGACACATGTTATTTTTTGGTTGCAATATACAAATAAATCTGAAATAATCACACTTGATCTAATCATAATATTTTTTAATCATTTCCTTTTGATCTTAGTATCTTCTGTGACGTTTGCAGCTTATTTATGTTTATTTGGATGATGCTACATGCCCACCTCAGCTTGCGTTATTTTTAGCACAGCTCTTTCTCCGTGAACCAGAGTATCCGCCTTTCCAATTATCATTTCTGCCTGTTGATCAGACCACGTTGTTTTCGCGAATTCTGTTTGTTTTGTCATCTTTAAGATTGCTTCTCTCTCTGTTGTTACTACGTTTGCGTATTTCAGGAAATGTGCTTCTCTTATATCTTCTGCTCTCTAAGTTCGTTTATTTTTTGTGAAAAGATGTCGTAATATTTCTGATATAGTTGTATTCCCTTAATGCTGATCATAAGCGTCATCTGCGCATCAGCTCTGCTCATGTGTGCTAGATCTTCTCTAATTTGGTTGTCCGGATAGAAGAACATGAAAACTTTCCTTAAACTGCGAGTATTTGCCACATCCTTATAGAAGAAACTGATGTTGTTTCTTACTTCTTCTTCTGTAATTGTTTTGGGATTGTTTTTGTTTAATCTCATCATCGTGACGATTTCGACCCTCTTGGTAACATCATAGTAGCGGTATCTTTTCTCCCATATGTCGGTCCAGACTATATCGTTCACTCCAGAGAATAACATTATAGCTTTTGGGTTCCATTCTTTGATTTCTTTTTGAGATCTTGTAGTTGTTTATTTTATTGGTTTACTGTGGGTGTAGAGTTGTTCTGGCGATATTGTGCCTTTGATGTAAACCCTCTCCTTGTTGTCATTTTGTAGCAATATTGCTTTTGACTTCTTGCAGTAATCTCTTTCTATTATTGCTCTTGCTTTGACTTCATTGTTTACATATGACCTATACTCATGTAGGAATGTCTTCACCACCTTAACTTCCTTTGGCAGTCTCCATCGTGGGAGGACCATTGGGATTGTGATGGTTTCTGGCGGTGTGCATATTAAGATTTTTGCTTCAATTTGTCTTTCTATGTGTAGGTATGAGCCTTCTGGGTTTGGTGCTGTGGCAAGACCTATAGTGGCGGGGTAATTCATTTTGGCTTCAGGAATTGTATCCCAGAATACTTGTGTGAGTCCCCTTTGGCTTAGTTTTAGTCGTATTTCCTCTTTGATTTCTACTTTTGATGTAATGCATTCGACATCTATGGTTAGTTGATTATATGGTTTTAATAATTCTTCCAGTTCTGTACGAGTGAACGCTTCAGTGAACATAAGCTTCATCATAGCCACAGTTTGTTGTTCTCTGATGCTCTGGAAGTTCCTTTCTTTTATGTCTTTAGCCTCTTTTGTGATTTTTATTTCAACCAGGAAACACTCGTCATCCATATCTATCCATTCTATAGTTTTGGCAGGACTGATTTCTCCCCACTACTCGATGTTTATTCTATCAATTGTTTGTTGAATTTTGGGGGATAGTAGTAATCTGGATAATGTTAATAATTGCTCCTCTAGCATCTCTGCTTGGGAATTGGTAACCATTTTGCAGACTTCTACCAGTTCCATAATGCCCCCTCTTTTCATCATCTCAGCACTTCAAATGATCTTAGTGAATGTGCACCACAGACTGTCTCATTTGTAGTGTTCCATTTCATGATCTAGTATTCTCTGCACGTTTTTCTGTGCTAACGTTTTGCGGATTTCAGCTGTGCTTGCAAGATTTCTCTTAATGATTTTTTTTGTTGTGAGCCATGGCTGATTTTGGAGTTGCTTCATCCGTGTCTCGGATGTCGCTCCCCACATGTATTTCTTCATAGGCTCGTCAAATATCATGATTTTGCTGGGGCACATCCCCGTCTTATTTGCGATGCTTATTACCAACATCTTTCCCAGTGGGTTTTCTTTCATTATTATTCTACTCAGTATTTTTTCCATCATTTGCACTGATTTCTCTGATCAATTCGGTGACTCCAGTTTCCCAGTGTGACCTTGTAGTAGCCAGTTCTTTGTTTGTGTGTTGATCTGGGCTATCGCAATTTCGTATTTCTTTGATTTCGTTATTCTATGACGATTGTGTCGCGAGATCGGGAGTTTTATTTCCACATCTTCTGTTGTAAATATCACTAATTTCCATGCCATAGTTCTATAGCATATTTCTGGTGCATTCTTTTCTTCAAATAATAATTGTTTGAAATCTTTTTTCTTATTCAATTCGTAGGCTCTGTTTACTTCTGTCAGTGCCATTTCTACCGATTTATGAAACTTTTGTGATGGTGCATCGATTTTTATTTCAGGCCAGCCTTCCTCTACTTTTTGTTGCAACTTCATGTTCTTCCAAATCGTTTGGATTTGTTGTAAATGATCTTGTTGTTGCGTGAGGCTGCACTTTATAAATAATGTGTTTGCCTTTTCTATTCCTTCTATATCAGTTGTCATCTCTATCATTTTGGTCTGCCTGTAGAGATCAATTGCGATGCATGGGTCTACCATGATTCAGTAGATCTGTGCCCAATAATCTATTTGTAAGTCAAAGCGTATTAGCTCTGGAACTGTTGTGGTTTTCGCTGTTCTCTCCCATGGGAAGATGTTTTCTCCTGACCAGCATGCGTCTTCTAGGTGCTTGGGAATGTCTTCTTGTGTTGTTATTGTTATGATTATGATTCTGACATTTTGCACTCTTGCCATTCTTGTTGTATCATCCATTTTCTTTTCTAACGTCTTTGTATATTCTTTCTGTTTCAATATAAGTATGATCGTGAGGTTTTCTGCATCAATGTTTATCTCTGGTATCTCAGTAATCTTGTCTTTGTAGGCCATTATTGCTTGTGCTGTATCCAATGTAAATGTGTCATCAAATATGATGTGCACTGTGCTGTGCATGTATGGCCTCTCTAGTGTTTTGTTCATATCTTGCAGATAACTGATGATAACATTTACTTTTGGCCTGTTGTTGGCGTTGAGCATGATTGGTAAGAATTTCGCTTTGGCTCTCATGACTTTTCATATATGAGTCTCAGTTTTACGAATGCATTATAATGCATCTTCAAAGTTCCCATTAAATAAGGATGTAAAGTTTCCCCATCGATTTTTGACATTTGTTTTTCTCTTTCTTTCAATCTAACTGTTCTTTCTGATGTTGTTTCTGATGAGGCATGTAGCTGAGTCATCCTTAGTGGTATTTTACTGGTGCTTGGTTCACAGTCTGGAGGCTGTGAATCTGTGCTGATATTTTCTACTGCTTCACCCTTGAATCAGCTCATAGTTACTCCTATCTGCACTTGACCAGCTGTGGTTCTGGATGAGATGACGTCAGCCTTGAATCACTTTTGTATCTCCACAGTTCTTCCACCACTTACACCTTCCCCTGGAACTCCTC
>CABFPE010000173.1:802831-819436 GCA_900660155.1 Hofstenia miamia | reverse complement strand
ACAGATAATAAACTTGCAGTTTCCTATACCTACATTTAATAGTATTACATGTGAGGTCATTTATCGAGTCAATTATAGTCGAGTCTCCTACATTTAAGAATATATAAATATCCCTAAGTGTCGACTATCCAGTCGTTTCAGGCATTGATTATTTCTTACATGTGTTGATCGGTAGTCAGACTAGGCAAGAATCGAAAAACTCCTAACCGTAACATAGGTGCACTTTCGTGACTGGCACAAAGACCCTAGAATCGATCCCGTGATGGATTCCAGCCACTACTAAACACAACTTGCCTAGCTGCACATTTAGTTAAATAATCAAACCAGATAAAGTAGAAAGAAAAATTAAATAAACTCTGAAGAATTTATTGTCCATCAGAATTATGGTTGAATCAAAAGCTATTTAAAAATTTCTTCAAAAAGTACCTGCCGATTTTAAAATTCAAATGATTCGTCTGCCAATATGGCTGTTCATACGTAAGCGTTAGTTTGCTCAATTTAATTTGTCAATTACCTCTTGATCGGCTAACAAGTTTCTTATTTTGACCAATATTAAATCTTAGTTGCATTTTACAAAAATAAACTAAAGTTCACTAACTAAATTTTTTCAATTAATTTCAATTAATAATCATTCGACGTTATTCAGCTTTAGTTGCTTTTTTGGATGATGCTACACTTCCCCTGGAACTCTGAATGTCTCACCACCCTTGAATCAGTGTCATGGACTCCCAGAAGGAATGTTGTGCTGCTGTGCATCAGTTCTCTGCACGCCCTTGAATCAGCTGTGCAGATCTCTGGTGGGAGAGGCTATTTGTCTGTTAATCTCCCTGCCCTTGAATTGGCTTTGGGGACTACTAGGATGCCTTCTCACTCTACGTCATCTATTCATCAGTTCTTTGTTCTCCTCCCTTCTGCCCTTGAATCAACATCTGGTTTGAGAACTTCTTCTGCCTCTCCTTCTCTGTTCATTGCTGAGAGTTCCTCTGGTTGTTGATTTCATCACAGTCTCTTCCACATCAGTTGGTGCATCATTTTTCTCTAGTTTCCTAAATTCAGTTAGTAAATTTAAGTCCCATATTTCAGGGTCATATATAGGTTTATCTCTCACTGTCCTTCAGGGCAGCTCCCTTTCTCCTATGTTTTTTCTCTGATGTCTGCTGTGAATTCCTTCTCAAATTCTTCCTCAGGTAAGCTATCTAAATCACACAAATCATATATAATTTCATTGCCATTGATTCAGCTTATTTTGAACTCAGCATTCTCATCTATCTTTGTCTCCATGATGTCTGCCATTGCTCTTTTGAGAACTTGAAAATGTCATAGTCTATCATTGCCTAGCATATATTCATTATTCAGTAATGTTTATGTTATTGAGTGGGGTCTGGACCATACTGCTTTTAGTTTCTGAACTTAGTTTGTGTCTGTGAGTTTCATTGGTGTGAATGCATATACCTTATCTCCTACCTTATTTGCATGCCCATAAATTTTTTTATTATAATTGCATTGTTGTCTCACAGCTGATTTCTTTATGTTGTGACACATTTTGTGGATCCCTGTGATCTGTTTTCTTAATTGGTTTAAATACTCATTATCCAGGCTTTTGCTGTAGTTGGCGTATTGCATTGATAAGGGCATCACAGCCTCTCTTCCAAACATCACTTTGAATAGTGTCATTCCTGTAATTGAATGTACCAATGAATTATAAAAATACTCTACCATCTTGATGTCCTCTCTCCATTTATTTCCTCCTATTCTTGATGTCACCACTCTTATTAACTTGATTAGTGTTTGATTGAGCCTCTCTACAGCTTGATTGGCCTGTGGATAATAGGCTGTCATCCATTTGCTTACTATTTCTAGAAGCCTTGCCATTTCTTAGAATAACCCACACTCAAACAGGAGCCCCTTGTCAGTTATTATTGTTTCCATTGGGCTGAATAATAAAATCCATTCTTTTAATACTATTTCTGCTGTTGTATATTTTATTGGGATCATTCTTGTGTATTTCATAAAATTGTCCACCATTACCAGTAAGTGTTGATAACCCTCTTCATCTTTTGACAGTGTTTCCAGGTCAATGTGGATTATCTCAGTTGGTTGCGTCACAATGATTTTCTCCAGGAGTGCCCTCTGTATTGGAAAATGTTGTTTATTGTGTAGTAGGCATGTAGTGCACTTGTTGATTATATCCTCCATACCTCTCCTCACTGCCTTCATTATGAATCTTGTGTTAAAGGTTTTCTCTGTCTGTATAATTCCTAGGTAGCCCTTTTCATGTATTTTTCTTATCAACTCCCTCTTGAAATAATCAGGTATTGCAATCCTGTTGTTGTGGCCCTCTGTGTACAGTAATCCATTATTGTTGATCCTCCATTTATAACATTTGTAGTAACTTGCTGTTAGTTTTGACAGTATCATTCAGGGTTCTTCTATCATTTTTATAATCTCACTAAGGATCACATCATCCCTCTGCTTTTCAACTATCTCTTGTTCAGATATTTCCTCTCTCATTAGTATTAGTAAAACTGCTTGCCCCTTCTTATCCATGTTTATCTCTGGCAATCCCTCATATTTGGTGTGCAGTAGGAACTGACACTGTTTTTTCTCCCCATCTAGTAATGATGTCCAGAAGTCTGCAGTGTTGCATAAGGTACCCTTCCATTGTTCAATTGAAAACGAAAATTTGTTTAAATATTCAATCCATCATGACACTATCCCAGACTTATCCCTTGAAAACTTCTTCAACCAGGCTAAACTGCTGTTATCCATTCATACTCTAAACTCTCTGCCAATCAAGAAATGCCTGAATTTTTTTATACTCTTGATCAGTGCCAACATTTCCACATTGCTTGATCTGTAGTTTTCCTCACTTGAATTTAATTTTAGGCTGAAAAACTGTATTGGGACCTTCTTTCCATTTTTCATTTGTCTTAGTGTTGCTCCAATTACTACTTTACTTGCATCACAATCTAATATGAATTGCTCATTATAGTCTGGCATATTCAGAGATGGCAATTTAGCAAATTCTTTTTGATGTTAGCTAGTTCCTCCTGTTCTTACCATGTCCACATGAATGGTACTGATTTTCTCATTAACTTATTCAATTTTGCTGTCTTCCCAGCAATGTTCAGGATAAAAGTTCCACAATAGTTGAAGAATCCCATTATCCTTTGTATGTCTTTCTTATTGTTTGGCTTTTCTATTTTTCAGATCATCTCCCTCATGTTGTCTTTCATACATATCCTGCCTTTCTTGATAATTCTTCCCAAGAATACTATTTTCTCCTTTAGTATGTTGCATTTATTTCCATTAATGTGGAGTCCTGCTTTCTCCAATATTGTCAAAGTCCTTTCCAATTTTTCTAAGTGCTCTTGTATCATGTTGCTTCTGACTATTATATCATCTATGTATGCATCAACTCCATCTTCCATCCTGTGTGTCTTGTTCTTCAGTACTTTTGTGATGTATCTTTGAAAGGTTGCCTGTGCATTGCATAGTCTGAACACCATATATATCCATTTGTACAACCCATATGGTGTTATGAATGCTGTTTTCTTGATATCATCTTCCTCCATTTTCACTTGCCCATACATAAGTAATATTTGTCTCCTTGCTTCATGAATACTGTTGGTGCTGCATACAGGCTTTTACTTGGGCAAATGATTTTGTTATCAATTAATTCCTCTAGTATATGGTTATGTTTGTCTTTCATCTGCTCTGGTACTCTTCTGACTGACAACTTGATAGGTTTATCCATCATTGTAACTATCTTATGCTTCTTGCCTACTGCTTGTCACACACTTATTTCTCTGTAATTTAATATACATTTATGTTTAATTTCTTTCTCCTCCAAGAGCAGATAATAGTCATTTCTGGTATTCTCTACACATCTTCTTCATTTGCTTTCATCCCTATGCACTTGAGTCAGCCTTTGGGAGTTCTTGTGACTTTAATGGTGTTTGTCCACTCACTCCATCATTGTCCTCTACAGATTTCCAAATGAGTCTGATTTTGGATTTGATGTATTTTCCATATATCCTTCCTTGAGATTTCTTTAAGTTAATGTTTTGGTTCATCTCATTGAGGATTGGTATTCTTCCCTTCCCATTCTTAACTGTGAAAACACTGGACAGCATTGATACTCTCTTCATATTGACTCCCTTATTGTTGTATAGCATAATGTCAACTGTTATTTGGTCTTCAGTCTCTATTGTATGCATCCTCCATTGATGTGGCTGTAGATGAATGTCTTCCTGCAATTTGAAGGTGATTGTTTTTGTGTCTTCCTTTTTCCTCTTTGATTTTGATTTCTTCCTCTTTCAATTTTATTGTCCTGTTTGTATAATTTATGACACATCTATTTTTGTCAGGAAGTCATCACCCAATATAACCTCATTAAGTAACAGATTGTTGTGAGCATCCACCACTACCAGTGATTCTCAAATGTCATGTTTGCTATTCTCATCTGCACTTTGTTTATTATTCCATTTGTGTCAATATATTCTCCAGATGCATTAATCAATAATTTATTGCAAATGTTCAAATCTTCATTTTTGAAACCCAACCTTGTTGTGCACTCATCTGTAATTATCAAAATTGCTGCTCCAGTGTCAATTGTTGCTTTCATCATTACTCCATTAATTATTATCATTATCATATTTATCATATCAGAATTTGTCAGGATCATTATTGATGCACAGTTCTTATGAGTCAGTGCTCTAGCTAATTTTCTCACTCATTTTCAGTTTGTGATAATTCATGAATAGACTAATGAGGAAATCAATCCCATTTGTATGGACCTGGCAAGAGCAGGAGGAGCTGGATAACATCAAGGAAGAATGGACTAAATTACCATCCCTCAACACACCAGATTATAATGAACAGTTCATAATGGATTGTGATGCAAGTAAGGTGGCAATCAGACCCACATTAGGACAAATAAAAAATGGAAAGGAGGTCCCTATACAATTCTTTAGTCGCAAATTAAGAGCAAGCAAAGAAAATTACAGATCAACCAAAGTGGAAATGCTGGCATTGATCGAGAGCATTAAGAAATTCAGGCATTTCCTGATCGGCAGAGAGTTCAGAGTGCATAGAGACAACAGTGGACTGGCATTGGTTAAATAGTTTTCTGGAGACAAGTCTGGAATAGTGTCATGATGGATTGAATATTTGAATGAATTTACATTCTCAATTGATCACAGGAAAGGCACTCTACACAACAATGCAGATTTTTGGACATCACTACCAGAGTATCAGAGGAATGTAGCAAAACTGGATGGAGAGAAAAAACAGTTTCAATTCTTGCCACATACTGAATACAAGGGACTGCTGGAAATAAATGTGGACAAAAAAGGCCAAGCTGTCCTACCAATATTGATGAGGGAGGAAATATCTGAACAGGAAATATGGACAAACAGAGAGAGGACATAATCCTTAGCAAAATCATAAAAAAGATAAGAGAACCTCAAACAACACTATCAAAATTAACATCAGGATATTATGAGCAGCACAATTGGAAGATAAATAGAAATGGATTATTATATGTTGAAGCCAGCAACAACAGAATCACAATACCAGACTACTTTAAAAGGGAATTGATAAGAAAAATACACAATAAGGACCACTTGGGAATTACACAAACAGAAAAAACCTTCAACACAAGATTCATAACAATGGCTGTGAGGAAAGTCATGGAGGACATAATCAATAAGTGCACAACATGCCTATTACACAATAAACAACATTTTCCAACACATAGGACACCATTGGAGAAAATCATTGTGACACAACCAAATAAGATAGTTCATATAGATCTGGAAATGCTGTCAAAGGACATAGAGAGCTACCAATATTTACTAGTAATGGTAGACAATTTCACAAAATACGTGAGAATGATCCCAATGAGGAATATGACAGCAGAAACCACAGCAGAATTAGTATTGAAGGAATGGATCCTACAACTGAGGCTGATGGAAACAATAAAAACAGACAAGGGCCTCCAATTCAAGAATGGACTTTTTTAAGAGATGGCCAAGCTCCTGGAAATTGCAAGCAAACAGATAACAGCATACCACCCACAGGCCAACCGAGCAGTGGAGCAATTCAATTGAACATTGATCAAATTAATCAGAGTGGCAACATCAAGAATAGGTGGTAACAAATGGAGAGAAGTCATCAAGATGGTTGAATACTATTAGTCAGTAAATGCAACAACAGGAGTTAAACCATTTAAAGCAATGTTCAGAAGAGAGGCTACAACTCAGTTATCAATGCAGTATACCAATTACTGCAAAAGTCCAAATAACAAATATGCAAATCAACTAAGAAAGCAGATTACAGGGATCCACAAAATGATGCATCATAATATAAAGAAATCAGCTGTGAGACAACAATGCAATTATAATAAAAAAATTTATGGACATGCACATGAGGTAAGAGATAAGGTATATGCATTTACAGCAATGAAACTCACAGACACAAACCAAGTCTGGAAACTAAAAACAGTATGGTCTGTCCCTCATACAATAACACAGACATTACCAAATAATGACTATATGTTAGACAATTACAGACTGTTACATTTTCAAAATTTGAAGAGAGCAACAGCAGATATCAAAGAGATGAAGATAGATGAGAATGCTGAATTCAAAATATGCTGAATTAACAGCAACAAAATTATATATGATATGTATGATTTAGATAGCTTACACAAAGAGGGATTTGATAAGGAATTCACAGCAGATATCAGAGATGAAAACACAAGAGAGAGAGAGAGTGCTGCCCCAAATGACAGTAAGAAATAAACCTATATATGACCCTGAAGTATGGGATTTAAATTTATTAACTGAATTTAGGAATCTAGAAGAAAATGATGCACCCACCAATGAAGAAAGAGTGTGAAAAAATCAACAACCAGAGGAGCTCTCAACCATGAATAGGAGAAGGAGAGTATGCAGAAGTTCTCAAACCAAATCTTGACTCCAGGGCAGAAGGGACAAGAATGAAGAGCCACTGAATAGACAACAGAGAGTGAGAAGGCATCTTAGTAGTCCCAAGGCTGATTTAAGGGCAGGGAGACAAATGGACAAAGATCTCTCCCACCAGGGATCTGCAAAGCTGATTCAAGGGCATGCATAAAACTGGTGCACAGCAGCACAACTTTCCTAATGAGAGTACATGACACCAATTCAAGGGAGACACTTGGAGTTCCAGAGGAAGGTGTAAGTGGTGGAAGAACTGTGGAGATGTGGAAGCAATTTTAAGGCTGACACTATCCCACAGGAACCACAATTGGTCAAGTGCCAATAGGAGTAACTCTGAACTGATTTAATGGTGAGTCAGTAGAAACTATTAGCACAGACTCACAGCCCATGGACACTGAACCAAGCACCAGAAGATTACCATTACAGATGACACACTACATGCCTCCTCAGACACTACCTCAGAGAGAACTGTACAATCTAGAGAGAGAGAAAAACAAATATCTAAGATCAATGGAGGAATGTTACACCCATATTTCATTGGAACCATGAAAATGTGTTATAATGCTTTTGAATAATTATCACCAGAAACAAAATCACATGAGGAAAGGCATGAAAACTGAAGGAAGAAACTAAACCAATAGTACTAGATGCAAACAATAGACCAAAGGTAAACGTAATAATAAGTTATCCATGAGATATGAACAAGACACTGGTAAGACCCTACATGTGGAGCACAGTACACATTACATTTGATGAAGATTTTACACTGGTAACAACAAAAGCTATAATAGTCTACAAGGATCAAATAGCAGAAATTCCGGAAGTAAATATGCATGAAGACAACTTGACAATCATATACGTCTTAAAAGAAAAAGAATACAATAAGAATTTGGAGAAAAATATAGATCAAATGTTAAGAATGGCAAAAGTACAGAAGTTAAGAGTGGCAATAATCACAAGATCAACAATCAATGATATCACAAAACACCTATTGGATGCACATATGCAAACAGAAAACATATTTCCTTGGGAAAAGACACCAATGGATACAACCATCTCAGAACTGATTAGATTTGACCTACAGATAGACTATTTATAGGATAATGGTAGATCCATGCATTGTGATCAACTTATATAAGCAAATGAAAACAATAGAATTGATGATGGATAAGGATGGTGTGGAAAAGGCCAACACACTATTCATAAAATGCAGCCTAATGCAGAGGCAGGAACACTTACAACACATCCAGAAGATATGGAAAAACGTGAAATTACAAAAGAAAACAAAGGAGAGTTGGCCAGAGATAAAAATCAAGGCGCCTTTGAGAAAATTCCACAAATCAGTTGAACTAGCACTCACAGAAGTGAATTGGGCATATGAATTAAACACAAGAAAGGATTTCAGACAACTAGTATTTGAAGAGAAAAATGCACCAGAAATCTGATACAGGACAACAGCATGGATACTAGTGATACTAACAACCAAAGATACAGAGATAAAACTTCTGATTTCACAACACATTAGAAACAAACTGACAAAATCAAAGAGATTTGAAATAGCATTAGCCCCAATCAATACACAAATGAAGAACTGGCTTCTGAAGGGCCATATTGAAAGAATGGAGTCACCCAACAAAGCAGAAAAGCCAAGGCAAACAATGGAAAAAATAATCAGCCACATTATAATGAATAAGAGCCTGATGGGGAAGATGTCAATAGTGGATATGGCTAACAAAACAGGGATATGCCCTATCAAGATAATGATATTCAAGGAGCTGATGAGGAAGCACATGTGGGGAGCAACATCAGAAACATGGCTGAGACAAGTGGAGAATCAACCATGGATTACAACAAGAAAAATCATAAAACAAAAGCTGGTGAGCACTGAGGAAATAAGAAAAGCAGCAGTACTAAAAAACGTGGAGAAAATACTTGAAAAGGAAATGGAGAGATATGAGTGAGATAGCCAACAATGCACATTTACTAAGATAATCAGGAGTGTGGAAATGATGAAGAAAGGCGGGATAACCAAACTGGTGGAAGTCTGTGAAATGGTGACAAATTCACAGAGAGAAATCATGGAGGAGGAAGAACTGTTAACATCCTCACAACTACTACTGTCTCCCAAAACTCAACAGACAATCAACAGAATAAACATCAAAAAGTGGGGAGAAGTGAGCCTAGCTAAGACAATTGAGTGGATAGATATGGATGATGAATGCTTTTTAGTTGAGGTAACAAAAGAGACTAGAGAAATTAAAGAGAGAAATTATCAGAAAATCAAAGAGCAACAAACAGTTGCAATAATCAAACTAATGTTTCCAGAAGTGTTCACAAAAACAGAATTAGAAGAGCTACTTAAACCATATAACCAACTGGCTATAGACTTCAAATGCATCACCTTGAGAATAGATATAAAGGAAGAGATACAATTAAAGCTTATCAGACAAGGGTTGACAAAAGCATTCTGGAACACAATCACAGATGGAAAAATGAACTACCCCATGATAGTGCTAGCAACAGTGCCAATAACAATGGGTCCATTTAAAGAAATTGAAAGATAAATCAAAAAGAAAATTCTAATATGCATACTGCTGGCAACAATATCAATACCAATGATTCTCCCATGATGGAGACTGCCAAAGGAAGTAAAAGTCGCCAAAGCTTTCTTACATGAATATAAATCATATGTTAATATGAAAGAGAAAGCAAGAACAGTGATAGAACATGAAAACTACAAGAAATCAAAGGAAATCATGTTGAGAAACAACAATCATGAAAGGGATGATAACCCTGTATCAGTTGTACACACAAGGAAAACCAATGCACATGCAACTAAAAGACCTATGAAATGAAATCAAGAGCCGTATTCCAATAATGCTATTTTCTGGTGTTAATGGCTTAGTATGGATGGACATCTGGGAGAAAAAATATCACTACTATTATGTCACAAAGAGAGTAGAGATCTTAATGATGATGAGAATAAATAAGAATGATCCAAGAGAAATTACTGAACAAGAAGTAACAGATAACATCAGCTTCTTTTATTAGGATGTAGCAAATACATGGAGCTTGAGGAAAGTCTTCACATTTTTCTACCCAGACACACAAATACAAGAAGATCTAGCCCACAGTAGCTGGACAGATGCGCAGATGGCACTAATGATAGTATTAAAGGGAACACAACTGTTCCAAAAGCACTATTACATATTTTCAAGAAAAATCAATGAGCTGCAAGAGATAACACCCATAGCAGAAAACATCAGAGAAGCATTCCTGAAATATGCAAACACAGTAACTACAGAAAGAAAGGCAGTCTTAAAGATGACTAAATAATCTGAATTCAAAAAAAAACAAATGGGAAGATAAACAGGCGGAATTGATAATATGCAAAGCAGACACTTTAGTACATTCAGAATGAGCTGTGCTAAAAATAATGCAAGCTGAGAAGGGCATGGAGCATCATCCAAATCAACCTAAAACTGCTAATGTTGATTAAGAAGAAGAATAAGATCAAAAACAATTATGATTAAAAATACATTGTAAAAATATAGGATCAATTTAGATTAATTTGTATTATGCAACCAAGTAAGAACAAGTCTCATTAATTAGAGATTAGCATTTGTAGATAATCATATATTTGTTGAAACAAAGGGTTGAACTTGCTTCCATTATTTTTAGCCACCATATTGGCAGATGAGTGATTTGAAATTCAAAATTGACAGGTACTTTTCTGAACTACTATAAATAGATTGAATTCAATGTAAGCAATTGATAAAGAAATTCACTTGGAATTCTTATATTGTTTTCTTAATTATGGTTTGAATATTAGTACAATGTCAAGCTAAACAAGTTGTGTTTAGTAGTGGTCTGGATCCATCACAAGATCAATTCTAGGGTCTTTGTGCCAGACCACAAAAATGCACCTAAGTTAGGTATAGGGGTTTTTATTCTCAGTTAGTTGACTACCATTCATTTACTACATGTATTAAACATAACAAGTTCAAAATATGGTTGGAAAGCCAAAACCTAGGAATTATATCTACATTATTCTAGATCCAAATTATTGACTATAATGTGACCAATAACGTGACTGTTCATGTAGTAACTATTAAATGTAAGTTAGGAAGTTGCTAAATATTGAACTAGTTACTAAAGCCAATATATTTCAGTAATGGCTACATGTAATATTAATAACACAGCTAGTGACAAGTCAGGTTGCACAAATGTGAAACACTTTTACAAAAAAGTCTAAGTCGAATTGTGTCTTGTCTTGAGTATACACCAAGCTAGGATAACTCAACCAAGTGGATCATCAGCAAACAAGTGAAGCTGGATGTGGAGATCAGCTTCAGGCAGATGCCCACTATCAATCATTGGAAGAGATNTTCATCACTTGTGAAATCACCAAAGCGTTAAACAAAGTAGCACCGCTGCGAACAAAGTTAATTAGCACTAAATTAAGGCCAGTGATTAACGAACTCCGTGATTCCGACTTGATTAACGACCTGGTAATTAAGAAAAATAAACTTTTTGAACTTGCGAAATCGGATCCCAACAATCTTAATTGGACTAATTATGAACACGCTAAGCAATTACTCAAAAAGAGCCGCAAATTTAATTATGAATGTAAGTTAAAGGATTATTTCAAACGCCTAAAGAAATCTAACCAAAAATGGAATTTTCTTNAGCTAAGACAATTGAGTGGATAGATATGGATGATGAATGCTTTTTAGTTGAGGTAACAAAAGAGACTAGAGAAATTAAAGAGAGAAATTATCAGAAAATCAAAGAGCAACAAACAGTTGCAATAATCAAACTAATGTTTCCAGAAGTGTTCACAAAAACAGAATTAGAAGAGCTACTTAAACCATATAACCAACTGGCTATAGACTTCAAATGCATCACCTTGAGAATAGATATAAAGGAAGAGATACAATTAAAGCTTATCAGACAAGGGTTGACAAAAGCATTCTGGAACACAATCACAGATGGAAAAATGAACTACCCCATGATAGTGCTAGCAACAGTGCCAATAACAATGGGTCCATTTAAAGAAATTGAAAGATAAATCAAAAAGAAAATTCTAATATGCATACTGCTGGCAACATTATCAATACCAATGATTCTCCCATGATGGAGACTGCCAAAGGAAGTAAAAGTCGCCAAAGAGAAAGCAAGAACAGTGATAGAACATGAAAACTACAAGAAATCAAAGGAAATCATGTTGAGAAACAACAATCATGAAAGGGATGATAACCCTGTATCAGTTGTACACACAAGGAAAACCAATGCACATGCAACTAAAAGACCTATGAAATGAAATCAAGAGCCGTATTCCAATAATGCTATTTTCTGGTGTTAATGGCTTAGTATGGATGGACATCTGGGAGAAAAAATATCACTACTATTATGTCACAAAGAGAGTAGAGATCTTAATGATGATGAGAATAAATAAGAATGATCCAAGAGAAATTACTGAACAAGAAGTAACAGATAACATCAGCTTCTTTTATTAGGATGTAGCATTCATCAATTTATTCCTAGTTTTCACATTTTTCTACCCAGACACACAAATACAAGAAGATCTAGCCCACAGTAGCTGGACAGATGCGCAGATGGCACTAATGATAGTATTAAAGGGAACACAACTGTTCCAAAAGCACTATTACATATTTTCAAGAAAAATCAATGAGCTGCAAGAGATAACACCCATAGCAGAAAACATCAGAGAAGCATTCCTGAAATATGCAAACACAGTAACTACAGAAAGAAAGGCAGTCTTAAAGATGACTAAATAATCTGAATTCAAAAAAAAACAAATGGGAAGATAAACAGGCGGAATTGATAATATGCAAAGCAGACACTTTAGTACATTCAGAATGAGCTGTGCTAAAAATAATGCAAGCTGAGAAGGGCATGGAGCATCATCCAAATCAACCTAAAACTGCTAATGTTGATTAAGAAGAAGAATAAGATCAAAAACAATTATGATTAAAAATACATTGTAAAAATATAGGATCAATTTAGATTAATTTGTATTATGCAACCAAGTAAGAACAAGTCTCATTAATTAGAGATTAGCATTTGTAGATAATCATATTTTGGTTGAAACAAAGGGTTGAACTTGCTTCCATTATTTTTAGCCACCATATTGGCAGATGAGTGATTTGAAATTCAAAATTGACAGGTACTTTTCTGAACTACTATAAATAGATTGAATTCAATGTAAGCAATTGATAAAGAAATTCACTTGGAATTATTATATTGTTTTCTTAATTATGGTTTGAATATTAGTACAATGTCAAGCTAAACAAGTTGTGTTTAGTAGTGGTCTGGATCCATCACAAGATCAATTCTAGGGTCTTTGTGCCAGACCACAAAAATGCACCTAAGTTAGGTATAGGGGTTTTTATTCTCAGTTAGTTGACTACCATTCACTTACTACATGTATTAAACATAACAAGTTCAAAATATGGTTGGAAAGCCAAAACCTAGGAATTATATCTACATTATTCTAGATCCAAATTATTGACTATAATGTGACCAATAACGTGACTGTTCATGTAGTAACTATTAAATGTAAGTTAGGAAGTTGCTAAATATTGAACTAGTTACTAAAGCCAATATATTTCAGTAATGGCTACATGTAATATTAATAACACAGCTAGTGACAAGTCAGGTTGCACAAATGTGAAACACTTTTACAAAAAAGTCTAAGTCGAATTGTGTCTTGTCTTGTGTATACACCAAGCTAGGATAACTCAACCAAGTGGATCATCAGCAAACAAGTGAAGCTGGATGTGGAGATCAGCTTCAGGCAGATGCCCACTATCAATCATTGGAAGAGATACTGCATGGCTTTGTCACCTAAATAGTGAAGAGTTATGTGTTGTTAATTTAAGTTAATGGAACTATGTAAAAGCTAAAGCAGTGTTGAGTTAGTAAATACCTACCTGCAAATACACAACCAATGTTATAGAGTAACACAGGAGAGCAGTAATAATGTCTGGTATAGGATGTTACAAAGGGACACATAGGAATAACCCAGACAGAGATGACAATTAGCTCAAAATGCATAACAATTGCAATAAAGAAGGTAGTTGGAGATGTCATAAGCAAATGCAGGACCTGCTTTCTCCACAATAAACTACATTTTCCAAAGCAAAATGCACCATTAGAAAAAATCACAACATCCATAAATGAAATCATACACATGGATTTAGGAATGCTCTCAATGGATGACAAAGGCTACCAACACGCAGTGTTCATGGTAGACAATTTTATGAGGTACTGCAGAATTGTACTATTAAACTCAACAACAGCAAAAGTGGTATCAGAGAAGATAGTGGGAGAATGGAGAAGATCGTCACTGATAGGGGAGTGCTGTTCAAAAGCAAAGCTATTTGAGGAACTAATGAAGCCAATGCAATTCAAACATGGAAAGACGACTGCATATCATGTGCAAGCAAATTGAGACACCAAAAGACTAAATCAGACACTGATTAAACTAATAAGTGTGATCACATCTTGAGTGGGAGGCAGACATTGGCAACAAGTGACAGAGATGATAGAATATTTTTACAATACTTTGATGCATTAATGACAGGGATCACACCTTTCAAGATGATGCTTTGGCAGAGAGGGATCAACACCACTATCAATGCAGTACATGAGTTACTATAAAAAAATTGATAACAAAGACATCAAGATGCTCAAAAATCAGATGGCAGAGGTCCATGAGATGATGTGCAGAGAAATGAAAAGGTCAGCCATAAGGTAGGAAAGAAATTTCAATAAAAACCTATATGGCAAATGTCATAAGGTAGGGGACTTAGTCTACATGTACACAATTGAGAAAGCAAAAATATAAACCAGTTCAAGAACGTGAGATCTATCTGGGCAGGTCCATTCACTGTGGTAAAAAACATTACCAAGCAACTGCTACAAACTAAACAATGGACACACATTACACTTCCAGAACCTGAAGCTTATAATAGGAGATATTCAACACACATGTCTAACTGATGATGCACAATTTGAGATCTGAAACCAGTGGAGAGATCACACACTGACAAATATATTGCTGAAACAAATACTATCAATGATACTGGATTATAATGGGAATAAAAATGTCTATCATTGGGAGTATGGGATTTCACAGTATCCCAAGGCACTCATAAAACTTTATCCTTCTTTGAATGTATTTACCTGCAAGTACAGCTGAGCCAAAACTTGTACTGATGGTTAAACCATATCTAAACATGACTAAATTGGAGGATTTTGATAAAAAGGAACTCTGATTCTCAGCCTGAATCTACATTGTATAATTCCTAAAATAAAAGACCTTAGCAAGACACAAACTAAATTCTAGTTGCATTTTAGCGAGTCTAGAAGAGAAATCATGACACTCTACCAGTGATCAAAGGCATTGTCCCAGTTTTCCTATTGAGAAAAAATTAATTCAAAGGCAGTCTACACTACAATTTTATCTCTTAGGGAAACAAAGTTATAATAAAAAAATTGATTGATCTAGATGTAAAATTTAATTTGCAATTGAATGAAAGTAATTTGAAGTTGATCAGATAAATATTGATTGAGATATTAACGTTTTTCTAAAACCTAGATATAGGATGCAGCCCTCTGGGGCGTTAGGAAAATGCTAATATCTTAAGGTGCATTCAGATGAAAACCTTTTGATGCGCATCTTTTGATGAAAGTGCGTTCAGACGAACATCTTTTTGATGTATGCTAATTTGAACGATGTGTGTTCAGACAAGCATTATTTTGATGCACGGCTACTTGTTTATTCATCAATTAAGTTTAATAGGAAGCGTGTTTTTCTATCACTGAGAAGATTATAATCAACACCTCAGTTACTGATTCAAAATATTATAATCAAAAACGAATTTGATTGAATATTGTTATATAGTATTGCCTAGAATAAGTAGTTAATTACTGATTGTTCAAAAAATGAAATTACCTGTTTAAAGTTTCTAGAGCCCGGTGGTATACCAATACTGAAACCAATACCGCTATATTATGACAATACTGAAAATACTGATAACGTGGTATCTTGCCTAAGATATTGATCAGTACATTATTTAAAAATAGGCTGTGTATTGTGTGCAAGACCGCGGGCCAATACTTACTGTATGAAAACTTGAAACATTTCTGTTGGAGGCTTAAGATATAGCAGTTTGGAATTTACGAAATTTCTTAAGAAAATTTTATTAATAATACAGCTACAACTATACGTCTGATTAGCCCACAAATGTTGTTGTAAATACTTTCACAAAAACGAGCTACTTACAGATTTTTTTTAAAAAATCCGATTGATAAAATGTGCTCATAATTATGAAATTAAATCCTTTTAATTTATGCTCGAGGTCAAAGGTCCGTTCCATTGCATAATCTATTTATACATTTATAAGCTTTAATATACTGGTGATATTAAACATTGTTCCATGGACTGACTTAATATTCCATTTTTATCAGAAACGAAAGTTCAATAAAACCCTTTCATATTTGTAATTACTATTCCATTTTACATTGAATTCATTTAATTAATATAACCATGGTTTACTACAACTAACTTTGATATATATATATATATATA
>CABFPE010000173.1:763117-775613 GCA_900660155.1 Hofstenia miamia | reverse complement strand
GAGACTGGAGAGAGGTAATAGAAATGGTGGAGTATTTCTATAACACTTCAGTACATTCTACGACAGGAGTAACACCATTTAAAGCAATGTATGGAAGGGAAGCAGCTATGCCAATATTGATGCAATATGATACTTACGCAGAAAGACCGGATAATGAGTATATTAGGAAAATTAAAAGCCAACTAACAGGAATTCACGAAGCGATATGTCATAACACCAAGAAGTCTGCAATTAGACAGCAGAGAAACTTCAACAAAAAGATTTACGGAAAACCACACAAGAAGGGTGATAGGGTTTATGCATACACTTTACTGAGAACACAAGACGTAAACCAGGTAAGAAAATTAAAAACACAGTGGTCAGGGCCATTNTTAATATCCTCGAACAAAAACGTTCAGAGCCCTTATACCCGTCCCGTACCCGTACAATTTTGTCCGTGACCGGTACGAGCCCTAACATAGGTAATCACTAAATGCTAAACAGAAACATTCAATTGCTTACACATTGAAATTTGATATTAAGTGATGATTTCGCAACTATATGTAATGATATGGAGATAGATCTGGCAAAACTAAAATTAATTCACCATTTAAAAACTAAACAAGTTTTTGAAATGATTTTCTCTTTCAAATGAAAAAAATCATTTAGATATATTATATTATATTAGCTAGTTTATATTATATTAATTGTTATATTATAATTTCTAAAAATTGGTAATTTGAAGAAATGTTTTGTTATGAAACATCCCAAGAAAACGTTTCCATGCAATGCTTTAAAGATCCATGGAAAATTTAAGTAGTTTACTACAAAATTTAAGCATCTGTTGGTGATTATTTTTTTGAGATAAATTGTGAACCAATGCGTATTCCCTCAGGTAATGAGCAAATTGTAAGCCCAGTTTTTTTACAAATGTGTAACTTTCTAATTCCAAATCAGTTATGTAAGCAATAAGTTTAAAAAATCACTGTCTAAACTATTTCAATTACTATTATTTTGTTCTATTAATAAAATTTATTGGGAGAATTCGAAGTGCTTTTTAGTGTGAATTCGCATCAATGAAATCTGTGCCTATAAAAGCTTGTTTTCAATTGAACAATGATTTTATTCTAATTTGAAATTCATTGTCGCAATTTTCTCCGATTTTCATTTTTTCAAGTGTGCTGTAAAAACTATTTATTGGAACAATTAATTTAAAATTTTATTCATTCTGCCTAGCGGTATTTAACAGCATCAACTCTGAGGCATCTCATAATTATTTGGTTTTCTTTTCCTTAGCTATTATAGTAATCCAATCAAATTTAATTTAGCAGTTTTAATAAATCAAATAGAGCATATAGTTTTTTATCTAATAACACTTTCTGAACGTTTGTTTTTCGAAACTTTGTTATTATTAAAATGAATATACTTTGAATGGATTATATTTTTTAATAAAAATTAGTTGGCCATTTCAGAAAAGCTTACACGATTGGTGGACCCGAACAGCCCTGAACCTCAGATTGCCATTGGGTTCCCTACTTTGCCCAACCTAGGCCGGCTCGGGTAGGCTCAGGGAATGATAACTTGAATAAAATCGTAGATATATGTTTGGAATTCACGTACATTTTTATATTGAGTATTTTGTTTTCTTCGAGTAGGGTCAGATCGAGTAAGTAAACGGATAGTCTGGTCGGGAAATCAGTAGTCACCTCAGGTCAGGTCGGGTTTATATAATCAAATTGCGTGTTAGGACAGGTCGCGCACAGTTCTTTTATTGAACTTTTTTTCACAAGATCCGACCTGTATGTTCGGCCTCACATTATTTCATGTTGAAGTGCATATTCATATATCAAAACAGACAATATATAACAAACAATAGATGGAAATCAATTAATGAACATAGACAATGCCTGTATATAACAAACAGTAGGGCTTATTTGAGAA
The DNA here is from genome assembly GCA_900660155.1 of Hofstenia miamia. Lineage (NCBI taxonomy): Eukaryota > Metazoa > Xenacoelomorpha > Acoela > Hofsteniidae > Hofstenia > Hofstenia miamia. The sequence goes on along the minus strand of CABFPE010000173.1, from coordinate 773,693 downwards.
TCAAGGAATTAAAACAGATGATATGTAACATAACACCACTACCCTATTATTTACTACAGTTGAACATTCATTGTTGCGGTAAGGACCACTGAACATTCAATCGAATTATCATCTATAGAAGAAAAATGTCTTTGGCTCTCTCATGGTGAATAATCCTAAAGTATGGTGATAAAATAGTTAAAGGGTGTTTTTTGCTGCTCATATTTGGATTTTACAGATTTTTTCAGTGCAAATATTTATTATATTAAAGGTTGACCAGGCTCGTAGCCTAGAGTCTTGCGGAGAACAATTGCCTGTTCCTGCTCTTCCTCCCAGCAAAAAGTTTGCGCCCACTCCCGCTCCCGCAAAAATCACAGAAAAACTCCCGTGCCAAAAAAATTGATAATGTAAACAAATTTGTAAAATAAAACATGAAAAGCCTGTAAAATAATATTTCATTCAAATGGGCTGAGTTCAGTTGGGAGCGGTGTTTCGGAAACTGTTTCTGAAGCTTGTATCGCTAAGTACGATCGTGCTTCCTGCCTAAGTTTTTTGTAGGGTGAATTCTTCCAATATGAAAGGAGGTCTTCATTATACTGCAAGTCATGTGTGTCTTGCACATATCTGGTATATTCTGACTGAGAGAAAGATGGTACCAATACATCTTCGCCTTCTGAGTCGGAATCAAAAAACTGCAAGTCCTTGGTTTTTTGGTGGGTTGTGTAACACTGCATCTGAATCCTGAGAGTTTATATGCTGCAAAATATATTTTTCAGAAATTTCGCGATTCTTCTTTGAAATATGAGAATTACAAATGCGTGGATCAAAAGAGTTCCAATGCATTGTAAGAAGTTTGTTTTGGTGTGCTATTTAACTGTATTTCTTCAGCAAGCGACTTTGATAAAAGTTCAGTTGTACACTTAGCTATCCATTATAATTAAATAATCAAACCGTAAACAAATTTTAAAATAAGTGGTTTCCAAAGAATATACTTCATCAATCTTACACTGAGTTGCTTCTATTTATACTATAAATCAAAATTAATACCTGCTGCTTTAAAATTTAAATTCATGTATACTAGTCTGTGTGTTTTCACTAAAATTAACGAGGCGCGATTTGTTCTCAGATTATTTCCTTAAATGTGGCATGCAAAATTTTAAAAGGATTATTAGAGATGGTGATGCTCCAAATATGGGTATATCAAATTTTCAATCTCTTCTTAAAGCAATTGAAGGCATATATTATATTTAAATATATATATATATATANTAAAAAAATGGTGCTTTAAATCTATTTCAAAAGATAGAAGTGGGGAAATCCTTCAAACTGTCAATTCTGCCCAGAGACTTTGTGTCCGGTCCGATATTCACCTATTCTACTGCCCCTCATTGCCCACCTAAAAAGATTCTGCTCCAACAACTATTTGCAATATTCTATTGCCCAAATTTGTTTTATGACAATGTGCATAACCTAGGGTAGCGCTCATGCCCATATACGAAGCCTGTTGTCCCCGTAACTAAATGTCATTTAACTAAAATAGCTTGATGCAACAAGAGACCTGTCAACCGTTAATCAAGTTTACGTCAAAAACCAAATTAAGTGTTTTTGTTGAAATCACCGAGAAGCTTAATTTTACAACTGTAAAGTCGTAATTATTTTTTATTTCTAGAAAATTTATCTACACATTTTCTCAATTCATTGAAAATCATGCATCAAGTCTCATAACTATTGCAGAATTGACGAGGAGTTGTTGGGCCAGGTGGTCACTAGTTGGGCCACGAACTGTCTATGATTACAAGGGGCCCTATTAATTTTCATTAGTCGACTTAAATAATAATATATATATATATATATATATATATATATANAATGTTAGCAACATTGCCTGTTAAAGAATATCAAGAACCTGCTAACACATATGAAAAACACATTCTACATGTTACAAACAAGGAGAATCTGTTAGGAAGAGCCTAAACCCTTATACTACACAACAACCTGGGAATTCATGAAGGAAATCTCAAAATTCTTCACCCATACACATCAAAAATACATGTGGTGTGTGACAGCCAAAAGCCACCTTCAACAGTATTCCAGCACCTACTCCCTGTTCACAACTGAACAGCACTTGGTACTCAACTGTACTTACAGATGTGCAGAAATCAAAACATAAGAGATAACAACCAAAAATTGTTCAAATATCTTCATACATCATATCCTGAAATTACCTACAGTATCATCAATATCAAAGAGAAAACAACTAGCATTCATGATCACTTCTAGCTGATATGCATCATAAATCTCAATCCAAAACCAGCCATCACATGGCAGAAAAAGAACATCTCTTATCCACAACAACCATACAGCTATCTTGAAGAATTAAAGAAAACATTGAACAAATGATGAATGAGAAAATATCAAGAGTAAAAAACATATCACAACCTACATGCATATGAGCTGAAGACCAAGATCTCCTCCAAGATAGAAAGATTCTGAACAATAATGAACAAATTAGTATAACACCTATTGAATACATGCCAGATAAAATATCAAATGTCAAATTAATCAGAATGAATCTCTTCACAGAAGCATAATCTAAGGAAGAAATTGAAACATTAATGTGCCCTAATCAGCAAATTGCTTTTGATAACAAATGTGCCAGCTCTTGATTTCTCATTCCCAGAAAAGTAAAAAAATCCTTACAAAAAACTTGCTGATTAGAAATATTACATGAAATAGATCATAAGCAACTTAATTATCCCATCACATTTGGAACAGCTCAAATAACAGAAAATCGTGGAAATTGGAAACAATTGGAAAACCAAATCATAAAATCTAATGCTTTTGCATCCCACCTCTTCTCATTCACATCCCACTGATCATACCTTACACTAAGGATAAACCCATAAAACACAGCATACCTTGTAACAAAATCTACTACAACAATGCTCAAGACATGATGGATTTTAAGCATACAAAAACATACAAGGAAGCAGCAACACTTCTCAAAAACTGCAATCAGGATACTGCTTACTAGTAGACATCAGAAATCCACCTGACATTGTCTATGAAAAAAGGCTCCAAATTAAAAAGCAAATAAAAGATAGCAAATGAAAAATTTAAATCACTTACTTTGTCCAAGAAGATATTCAATACTATGATGTCTTGAAAAGAATTGAAATTATTACTATGATATCTGCAGAAATTAATGATCCCAATCAAATGACTGAAGAGCTCATACTTCAAAACAAAAATTTTTTACACAAAAACACTAATTTCCATCAATCACCATCATTAATGTTTGAATTTTTCTTCCCAGACGTGAAATTGGATACCACCATGGCACACACCTCAGACATTGATGCTAATATGGCCTTAATAATTGCATTAAAAGATCAAAAACTATACAGAATTTACTACGACATATTTCAATGCAGAATCAATAATCACTGTCAATCCATTATCATCCCTGCACTGATTCATAACCTAAAATACATAAGATAACATAAGAAATCTACCACGCAATTGGAAACACTTGCATGCTTAACTTTAGAAGATATCACCAACATACAATGGGACGACACCAGAATGCTAAAACTCTTAGATTACACAGTACTCTTACTGCAGCAACCCTCAAAATTAAAACTTTTTTCTTATACAAATTCTGATCAAGTACTGCTTTGGCTGGGTGTGTGGCATCATTGGCAGCGGCAGAAATTTAATCATCATCTCCACTAGGAGCAAAAAAACTGAACTTCTTCCTAATTGGCTGCTATTCAAAATATTTTGTCATCCCAATGTGATGTAATTTGTGTACATTCATTTTAGTTCTCCTCAGGCTGGTGTTTGCTACTATTAATCTGTGTTTTTTAATTAGTAATTATCTGAATAAATAGGGCCCTAGTGTGTGNAAAAAATCCTTACAAAAAACTTGCTGATTAGAAATATTACATGAAATAGATCATAAGCAACTTAATTATCCCATCACATTTGGAACAGCTCAAATAACAGAAAATCGTGGAAATTGGAAACAATTGGAAAACCAAATCATAAAATCTAATGCTTTTGCATCCCACCTCTTCTCATTCACATCCCACTGATCATACCTTACACTAAGGATAAACCCATAAAACACAGCATACCTTGTAACAAAATCTACTACAACAATGCTCAAGACATGATGGATTTTAAGCATACAAAAACATACAAGGAAGCAGCAACACTTCTCAAAAACTGCAATCAGGATACTGCTTACTAGTGGACATCAGAAATCCACCTGACATTGTCTATGAAAAAAGGCTCCAAATTAAAAAGCAAATAAAAGATAGCAAATGAAAAATTTAAATCACTTACTTTGTCCAAGAAGATATTCAATACTATGATGTCTTGAAAAGAATTGAAATTATTACTATGATATCTGCAGAAATTAATGATCCCAATCAAATGACTGAAGAGCTCATACTTCAAAACAAAAATTTTTTACACAAAAACACTAATTTCCATCAATCACCATCATTAATGTTTGAATTTTTCTTCCCAGACGTGAAATTGGATACCACCATGGCACACACCTCAGACATTGATGCTAATATGGCCTTAATAATTGCATTAAAAGATCAAAAACTATACAGAATTTACTACGACATATTTCAATGCAGAATCAATAATCACTGTCAATCCATTATCATCCCTGCACTGATTCATAACCTAAAATACATAAGATAACATAAGAAATCTACCACGCAATTGGAAACACTTGCATGCTTAACTTTAGAAGATATCACCAACATACAATGGGACGACACCAGAATGCTAAAACTCTTAGATTACACAGTACTCTTACTGCAGCAACCCTCAAAATTAAAACTTTTTTCTTATACAAATTCTGATCAAGTACTGCTTTGGCTGGGTGTGTGGCATCATTGGCAGCGGCAGAAATTTAATCATCATCTCCACTAGGAGCAAAAAAACTGAACTTCTTCCTAATTGGCTGCTATTCAAAATATTTTGTCATCCCAATGTGATGTAATTTGTGTACATTCATTTTAGTTCTCCTCAGGCTGGTGTTTGCTACTATTAATCTGTGTTTTTTAATTAGTAATTATCTGAATAAATAGGGCCCTAGTGTGTGCAATAAGACAATAAAATTTTGGTTTTATTTGAGTTACCATTATATTTATTGTCAGGGAATTCTAAACTAATGTGTAACTAGATCCTATCCGAAGAGGAGAGGGGTTGTGTTGCCATGTTTTGCAATGCAGGTCAGCTCGAGGTTCTACATGGAGACATAAGCCTTCTCTTTGAGGGGGTTTAGTTACTTTATTTCATTAATGGTTAAATTTGATGACTGAATTCTTGCCTCACTTTTGCTGTAATTGCCATGTGAATTTTAAATCCTTTTTACTTACTCAATTACGTATTAATACAACTCCCCGCTGTGTATTCTCAATCATTGCTATTATTTACAATGCTTTGTTGAACGCATATGGTCGTGTTTCTCACATTAATTGTGTATCAAATGGTGAATTGAATCTTTCTGCCTACTCAATAGTAAATGCTAGTAAATTTGAATGGAATAACTTGGTTTTGGCTGTGGGTTATACTAACTCTAATGATGCTAGAATATATATATATATATATATATATAAATTTTGCTGCAAAATTTCTGTGTGAATTAATTTTTAGAAAGAAATTATTACTAATAATAAAAACGCAAAAAAAATAAAGGATAACAGTGACAGAGCTCCTTAGTAACATAAAATCCAACTCCCTATTTTTGAGAAGAATACACCACTCCACTCGTGTCTTGAAGTTTTTTTTGGGAAGGAGCCACAGTTCTACAAAACAACAGATCTTATTTTTGACGTAGTGACGGCTTTGGTGACATTAAATTTTTGTGAGCATGAGCACATGCAGGCTTTGTCTTACAATCCTACGTATAAGGTCTGATGTGCAGATTGAGCATTTTGCGGACCATAGAGAATAAGGAATAAATGCAAAACCAATTAAAGTAAATTGGGCATCCCAAATATTAGCAAAATATACATTGGCAAAGAAAGATATTACAATATAATAATTGCTTGTCATCATAACACAAAACAGTTTATTAATTCCTGCAAATCAATTTGAACATGTAGAGCTTTGCAGAGTAGTGAAGTATCTACATATGCAGGCATTTTTGAGAAATTGCTGTGAGAAGTACAATTAATGATTTATCTTATAAAATGGTAATTATGAATCATCAAATGTCGTCAATAACATAACATATACTAAATTATTCAATATATATATATATATATATTTTACACACCAATAATAGTTTAGCTCTATTTGACAACAACAGCGTGTAAGAAAATAAAAAAATTAAAAATATATTTCATGAATTGTAGTAGAAGATCCTTCAAGGCAATGAAATTATTTAATTTCTAAATGGGTCTAACATATACAAACTTCAATTGGGATAGGATCTTCGCCAAAAATGCATAACACTGATAAAAATACATAAAATGAAAAAACAATACTCCATTCTTGAAGAAAAAATTATATTAAGGGTTTAGAAATTATATTTAAAAGATAGTGAAATGTAAAAAATATGACAAAAATACAAACAAATACAAAAACATGCTTTCAGTTGAATTTTGAATTTGATAAAAAAAATTTAAAGGATTCTGGGAATATATTCATATTTTTTGTATTTTGAATATGAATACAAATCATCCACACAACATATGCCAACTGTATGAGTTTTAGATTTATCTAACTTATTAGAAATTCGTGAATATATTAAAGATTAATATTAAGTTACTACAAATAATTGATTGACTATAATATTGTTTGGAATTTGATTTGCTAGGTATACCGAAATACCATTTATGCTATTACATAAACGGATTACACCATTGTTATATTATATTTGATTTTCTTCAAATGGTAAAAACAATATTATCTTCATATGAAAATGTTTGAGTTCAAATATGCAATTGTAAGATCCGCGCTTTTGCTTAAAAAAGTTAGCGATTACTTTGGAAATATTTCTAAATCGTGAAAATAAATTTTAATTTCAAATATTTAGCAATGACAATGAACGAAAAACATTCCAGTTTTAAAGCTTCACAGACCACTTGAATTTGAAGTTGCTCTTGAGTAAATATGCTTTTATTTCCCCAATAAATAACCATGCTTAAAGTGAAAAAACTTAATAATATATTTAAAAATTCCTACGTATAAGGTCTGATGTGCAGATTGAGCATTTTGCGGACCATAGAGAATAAGGAATAAATGCAAAACCAATTAAAGTAAATTGGGCATCCCAAATATTAGCAAAATATACATTGGCAAAGAAAGATATTACAATATAATAATTGCTTGTCATCATAACACAAAACAGTTTATTAATTCCTGCAAATCAATTTGAACATGTAGAGCTTTGCAGAGTAGTGAAGTATCTACATATGCAGGCATTTTTGAGAAATTGCTGTGAGAAGTACAATTAATGATTTATCTTATAAAATGGTAATTATGAATCATCAAATGATCTACATCAACAGCGTGTAAGAAAATAAAAAAATTAAAAATATATTTCATGAATTGTAGTAGAAGATCNAATGGATGTATATGGCTTTTGGACTCTGTAATGCACTGGCGACCTTTCAACATTATGTAACAAAAGTTCTTAAACAAGATAAGAAAAAAATGGACAAAGGAGTGTGTGCTTACATAGACGATATATTGGTTGCAAGTAATACAATAGAAGAACATTTGGAAAAGTTGGATAAAACATTAACAATCTTGTATAATCGTGGACTATGCGTTAATGGAAAAAAATGTGAAATTTTGAAAACTGAAGTGGTCTTTCTGGGAAGAAAGATACAACAATGGAAAATTAAGATGAAAAATAATGCCAAAGAAATGATTCTTAACATCAAAAGTCCAAAGACTAAAAAAGACATACAAAGGCTTCATTAACTATTATGGTTCATTCATACCAAATATTGCTCAAAAAACAAATAAGATAACAGTGTTGCTAAAAAAGTCAAAACCATTCAAATGGACATGGAAAGAAGAAGAACAGTTAGAGAATATAAAGAATGAACTTGCAAAAATCCCGTCACTAAACACACCCGACTATCAAGAGGAATTTATTTTGGACTGTGACGCAAGTAATGTGGCGATAGGAGTGTGTTTGGGTCAGATGAAAGATGGGAAAGAAGTCCCAATACAATTTTTTAGTAGAAGACTAAAGACTAGTGAGGAAAATTACAGATCAACGAAATTAGAAATGCTAGCTTTAGTAGAAAGCATAAAGAAATTCAGATACTTTTTGATCAGACAGAAGTTTAAAGTAAGAACGGATAACAGTGGCTTGGCGTGGTTGAAAAAGTTCTCAGGTGATAAATCATCAATAGTATCAAGATGGATAGAGTACTTAAATGAATTTAGATTTACGATAGAGCACAGAAAAGGTAATTTACACAAAAATGCTGATTTTTGGATGGCACTCCCAGAATATCAAAGAGATATAGAAAAACAGGAAGGAGAAAAGAAAATGTTTGATTTTCTACCTCACAACGAGTATAGGGAGTTACCGGAAATTAATGCCGATAAGAAAGGTCAGGCAATAATGCCCATCATGATAAAAGAAGAAATTGAAGAGAGTGAGATCATCCAAAAACAAAAAGTCGATATGGTACTGACAGAAATAAGAGAAAAATTGACAAATGCGGACAAACAGCTAAGTAAAGAAGCTAATAGTTACTATCAAAGGTACACATGGAAAATTAATGACAGTGGACTACTATACGTACATGGAAAGACACTAAGAATAGCGATTCCAGAGTACTACAAAAGAGAGCTGGTGAAAAAAATACACGAAAAAGGTCATATCGGAATTGTGCAAACAGAGCAAACGTTCAACACAAGATTTATAACAATAGGGATACAGAAGGTTGTAGAAGACGTCATTAACAAGTGTACTACCTGTTTATTAAATAACAAGAGCCATTTTCCGCAACAAACAGCACCCTTAGAGAAAATTATANGTACATGGAAAGACACTAAGAATAGCGATTCCGGAGTACTACAAAAGAGAGCTGGTGAAAAAAATTCATGAAAAAGGTCATATCAGAATTGTGCAAACAGAGCAAACGTTCAACACAAGGTTTATAACAATAGGAATACGGAAGGTTGTAGAAGACGTCATTAACAAATGTACTACCTGTTTATTAAATAACAAGAGCCATTTTCCGCAACAAACAGCACCCTTAGAGAAAATTATATCAACTGCACCAAATCAAATAGTGCATGTGGATTTGGAGAAATTGTCGCAAGACGATGAAGGCTATCAGTACATTTTGGTGATAGTTGATAATTTCACAAAATATGCTAGAATGATCCCTTTGGATTCGACAACTGCAAAGAATGTAGCAGAAAAAATAATGAAGGAGTGGATACTGAAGTTTGGACCAATGGAAGTGATAGTATCCGATAGAGGGGTGCAGTTTGAAAGCAAATTGTTCGACGAAATGGCGAAATTGTTAGAAATAATGACAGAAAAAACAACAGCGTACCACCCGCAAGCAAATGGTGCAGTAGAAAGATTAAACAGGACAATGATTAAATTAATAAGAGTGTTGACATCAAGAGTTGGTGGAAGAGACTGGAGAGAGGTAATAGAAATGGTGGAGTATTTCTATAACACTTCAGTACATTCTATGACAGGAGTAACACCATTTAAAGCAATGTATGGAAGGGAAGCTGCTACACCGATATTGATGCAATATGATACTTACGCAGAAAAACCGGATAATGAATATATTAGGAAAATTAAAAGTCAACTAACTGGAGTTCACGAAATCTGCGATTAGATAGCAGAGAAACTTCAACAAAAAGATTTATGGAAAACCACACAAGAAGGGTGACAGGGTTTACACGTACACTCTGCTGAGAACACAAGACGTGAACCAGGTAAGAAAATTAAAAACACAGTGGTCAGGGCCATTTATCATTTCACAGACATTACCTAATAATAACTATAAACTTAACAACGGTAGAATTTTACATTTTCAAAATTTGAAACAGGCAACAAAAGATATTGACCAAGCAAAATTAGATGAAAATGCACAGTTTAAATTAATTGAAAGTAATGATGGTGTATATAATGAGATGAACGATCTTGATAGTGTTGCAGAAGAGAAATTTCAAGAAGAATACAATCCTCAACAGAGAGAGGATGAGAGTGTAGCATCATCCAAAAACGCAACTCAAGCTGAATAACGTCGAATGATTATTAATTGAAATTAATTGTAAAAATTTAGTTAATGAGCTTTAGTTTATTTTTGTAAAATGCAACTAAGATTTAATATTGGTCAAAATAAGAAACTTGTTAGCCAATCAAGAGATAATTGACAAATTAAATTGAGCAAACTAATGCTTACATATGAACAGCCATATTGGCAGACGAATCATTTGAATTTTAAAATTGGCAGGTACTTTTTGTAGAAATTTTATAAATAGCTTTGATTCAACCATAATTTTGATGAACAATAAATTCTTCGGAGTTTATTTAATTTTCATTTCTACTTTATCTGGTTTGATTATTTAA
>CABFPE010000173.1:733845-745883 GCA_900660155.1 Hofstenia miamia | reverse complement strand
ATATATATATATATATATATATATATGCATATAAGCATTCATATACATATGTGTATAGCGTGAATTCCAAAAAATAATATTATTTGGTTTATAAATTGCGTGAGGGTATAGTATTTTATCCGCATCACAGTATCTTAACTATTTTTAAAATTTGGGATTTGAACTTAAAAGCCTCAAGTGAATACTTGATGACGATAAAATATTTCTATGTTTTGAAAACATTAATTGAAATTTATATTCTGCTAAAATGCATTCACCCACCCACTTCAATTCCTCAGTACATTTGCTATACTACTTTATAATTTAACTTCTCACAGCACATTCATGCACTTCGTACTATATGTTACCCTGTGGTAATTTTTTAAGTAAACTTGCATATTTCTAATACCTACGTTACAATTCCCAATTTAATTTAAATAGTCTTACGATTTGATCTAAGCATAGCTACCATGGAGATGATATTTCATCACCATCTTCATCCCATTCCCACTTAATTCCTATGGGTATGCCCACGAAAATCTTCATCCCTATTGAAATATCGGAGAAATATTATTCAAATCCTCAAATGTATAAAGTAATATAAATAAGACGAACTGAATTACAAACCTAGTAAACGAAAAACTAATACAAAAGTAGAACAGCACAAGATGATAAATTCAATTAATTTTTAATTATATAGAATGACTATTTTGAACATTGTTTTTGGATGATTGTGTAAAGTAGAAAAATGCAATAAATAAGCAATTGTCTAATATTATTCAAATATAGTCTTTTGAAATAAAAACTAGGAAATAGTTAGTCCAAAACAACTTATATTTATTTACGCATACACAGTGAATTTATTTTAATATCCAATTTAAGTCTATACAATGTATATATTTCAGGATGTCTATGATATTGAATAGATACACAAAGAAAATTATCATATGTATGATAAACTCTGTCTAGTGATGTTGTAAATTTTGAAAAATGAGAAAAACGTCCCTCTAAATCCTAATAAGGATCCCTACCGGGATACAATTGTCGTCTCGCCACACTACCCCCTTCATCTCCATTAGGGATCGCCATTCCCACTGAAGCTCTGGGTCGAAAAGAAATCATTTTCATAGCAGCCTAAGAACCACAGTTGAATCAAATTTTACATAAGATGGATACTAAAAATGAAGTTATCGGGTAGTAGATAAAGAAATAAATTTTATAGGGGCCCAAGACATGTTGTTACCTTGTACCAAGGTAGAATAATATTTCAAATCGTATAATAGGGTACTCAAAGTGTCTATGTGCATTCTTGTCGCACTATATTAATAAATTATTCATAATTTAGATGGAGTCTTCACCCCTCGTCCCCCAGCATCGACCTTGATGTTATTATATAATATATGCAATTCATTTAATTGAAACCTAAGTGTATTTGTGGATATTTCTACTTCTTTGATTCTGTACATTAACTGGTCGCCTTCCAAATTAATTTGAAATAAGAATTCTAAACAATATGTTCCTCTATAGGTATTTATTTTCACATTATAGATTTATTTGACGTCCATATTTTCAAAATACATCGCATTTGTCAATTTTAAAGATTTTCCATTGAAATTATGCAAAAAACTGCTTAGCCTTTAGCCTTAAACTGCCCATCGTTCATCTTAAATTAAAGCCGTTTTTCCACATTTACAAAGAGTTTTCTCCAAGCATATTAGCAAATTTTAAACTCGTGAGTAATGAGCAGGTCTATTGGGGTGCATGTTTTAATGCAATATTAAACATTTCTTTTAAGGCGTATTATTTTGGCAGAAGTTGTTCAACACCCTTTTTCCAGATAATTTTAAATGAAAATGCTGTTAGAAACAATTGCCACCGTAATTATGAAAATTTCAAATTTTTGAAAAATATTTAAATTCTCTCCATAACTAATGCTCATTTATTTATAAAGTTTTGAGCATGGAGGCAACAAAGAATTTGTTGATTCTTGATATGTGCAAAGATATCACAAACCCATTGGGGCATGCCGTGCGCAAAGTCAAGGTTCTCTATCACGTGTTGCCTTCAGATTGAGCGTTAATAGTTTTTGAGTCAATATTCATGAAAAAGTTTCAAAAATCTCCAGGTAGTTCAAGGTTAGGCTTGAAATATTATGAGCAAATTTTGGTAGTCCTTTAATATAGGTATATTTTTTAATGAGCGCAATGGATTTTACAAAAAAGTGATTTCTTAGAAGTCACAATCAAATATTCTTCTTGATTTCGAGAAAAGATTTACTCAAAATATATCATTGAATAATTGCCTAAAACGTAATAATTTCCATATGTAATAAACTTTTTGCAACTTGATACAGTTTAGAATTTTAAATTTCTTACTCATGTTACAGTATCTTTTCTTGACTTAAGTTTTGTCTTACAACTATTTTCCGCATGGTTTGTGCTTGGACATTTTAATGTACATGCATGCCGAAGAGATTTTTTATGGTGGGTACCTTGTTGCAGAAAGTGAAAATTTAAATTTCAAAAAGTACAACGAGAAAATAGACGTGTTAAATTTTGGCCATCTTTCATACAATAAATATACAATTAATAATTTTTTACAAGATCTCTTACCACATATCTTTTGTTGTACGATTTTTCATTGCAAGAATATGAAAACCATTGCCTTTTTATCCTAGTCAAAAACAGAAACTTTGCTAGCTCTACTATATTCTGTAAACTACAAAGTTGCATAATCAGTAGTCACCAAGGAAAACTTCAAATAACTTCCAAAAGTCGCATATTGATATTTACTTTTTCAAAAAAGTCGACTGTTTTTGCAGTTATTTTACAGTTTCTGTAACGATAGCTGCAATCATTTTTAACGTTCTTAAAAATTCTAACGATTTTTGAAAAACAAAAGCATAAAAAAATATTTAGAAATAACGAAATATACGTAATTATGATATTCATATTTCGCATTGGCACGTCATGATCACGTTTAAAAACTATGCACATATTAATTTAGTGCGCCTATTTGCAAAATAAAATCTGTTTTCGTTAATCATCATTATTAAAAATTAAATTGAATTACATATTTTAAATTTCCTGTAGTTTTTCATTAACTAAGAGTTGCCAATAGAGAATTCCTGAAATATCGTCACTACCAAAATTTCTTAATTTTCATTAAAGACAAATTCACATGAGATATTCATTTTATTCACTTTAATCAGATAATTTATCAAAGTATACCATAGCTATATAATAAAAGTCAAGGCAAATTTATTGCTGCAAAGTATATACAAGTACAAAGCTACAAACTACATTTTATATAACTACATTTATATATAAAATATATATTATATAAAAAGGTGTGTGTGTGTACATGTGCGTGGCTGTCTAGCTCTGTACAAAATTTTCAAATGATTGCAATATGTTATTGTCGCTAAGTATGCATTGTCTACTAAATAGGACTGTGCGAAATTTTTAGTTGCATTAAGGCATTTATATCAGTACTTATAAAACAACTATCATTTGCAAATTGTATGTATACATTATATATAACATTTAACTTCAGATGAAGAATTTAACTCGTTTATTTGGTTGGTTGCTTACCAATATTGATATTTTAGTAAATACCAATTATTAGTGTAATGCCCTTCGAAAATAGAAGATACGTTTTCAATAGTTTGTCCATTCAAATGTTAAATGCGATAAACTGTTAAAGGTTGTGAAGAGTTGATAATTGTTTTTTTACATAAATGGTTTTGTACAATTTGATGTACAAGCGCGGCATGGCCTTCAAATCAGCTTATGCGAAGAAGATGGCTTAAATATTAAAGAAAACTTTAAAGTGAGACTTTTTGATCCCCAAATTAAATATAATAAAGTGTAAACATTATCAAAAATTAATTAAACTAAAAGCATTGTGAGAGAATGGACTTTCTATTTATGTATGATCGAAAGCCGTCTTGGTATTAACATTTAAGTCTGTATTTAGGCGAAGAAATCATTAATTAAAATAAGAGTTCCATGATATTTAAAAATGAATCTACAGTGATACTTGTTTTGCTTTGATCAAGCAATGGCTTCTGCAAAAAGGGACATAGAGTAATATTACACTCGTCAAATTTTCAAAATTGATTTTGATTGGTTAAATCAAAAATTTTTTGGCAAAATATTCAAAAATATTAAAAACTAAGGCATGAAATGCATTTTTAGGGTATATTTTTAAATGCTTTCAAAAGTTTTCACTTTATCCTGAATAAGCTCTCAGCCTTCTGAAAATTTTGCGTATTGCAGATTCATTAAAGAATATAAATATTATGTATGAAACTTGTTAAGTTTTCAATTAACTATAACAAGTACAAATTAATTACTTTGCCAGCGCTCTATAATAAATAGTAATCGAAAAAACCAGTTATAATTTACCCTAGATATTTCTTTTAGCAACCTATAAGTAGCAAACTTTACCAACATTTTGAAACAGTAGAGTCAGTTATTAAAATTGAATTATCACATATTTTAAATTATGGCCTTCGTACCCATGTCCTCAAACATTGAAATAATAGTTTTTTAATAAAATGAAAACTTTTGATTTATTTAATCTGACATCTAATAATTGTGTTTTATTCTACGTTTTAATTGGAATTTGGATATTATATTATGCCAACGCGAAATCACTAATTATAGAAAAAAATTTTTTAAAGTCTGCACTTCTTGTGCAAGTACTTGATAACAACGTTTTGCCTTAAATGCAATATATAGGGGTGTCGCATACGTCTTTTCCGAAAAATTAAGTCAATAAATAGTTAATATATTAGCTAATAAACAAACATATATTTGAACAAACAATATTTGAACATTTATTATTATTCTTTTCCCATATCTCGTAAGTGTCTACAAACAGTGCTGTGATGTACGTCTAACACTTCTGCCATTTCTCGGGATGACGCATGCTTGTCTTTTCTAATGAATTCTTCAATTTCCTCATTTAAGAAATCATTTGACTGGCGGCCAGACGTTCAGCATCTTGCAGCTTCTCATTTCCACTCTCAAATTTCGTGATCCAATTTCTGCATGTTCTTGATGTCACAACATTAGAGCCTAGAGTTTCACACATCTCTGCTGCTATCTTTTCAGAATTTAATTCTCTCTTCCAGTTGTAAAACATAATTGCACGTACGTTTTCTTGACTTAAGTTCATTGTTGAGTAAATCGATTTTATTAATCAATACTATGCAATTCTAAGTCGAGTGACTATACCATTATTTTGTCAAAAGAGCCTCAGAGAAAAACTTATAAAACTATTATTTCATCAAAAAATATTTTCGGAAAAGTGTTATGCGGCAACCCTATATTATCCATTTTCGCGGGCCTAACTAGTTGTTGGGTTCCTTTTAAAGACTCAGTTTCAGGAGCTAATCGTAGCTAAACAGCTGAAACTTCATGCTATATATTTTCTGGCTTTCTGCTTTTAATGAGAAAATACGTGATTTACATCCTAAGAAGTTCCTTATCTAGCAAAATTATAAATTTTATAAAAATTTATAATTTTTTGTTCCGACCAATTAGAATTCTCTTTTTCTCTGTAATGCACTATGAGGATCCTTTTGGATTTTCGCAAAAAACAATTTCGTATCGGGTTATAGTCTCAGACGGTTTCTTATTTTGTGTAATTACCTACGATTGCTTTCAAGTGCTATTTACGCATTAGCCTATAAAGCAGAGAATTCCCTACTTCTGCTTGCTGAGTAATTTACAAAGCAAAATTTTTTTCGATGATATTATTACACTGATTAGGCAAAATACGTGAAAACAATTTCTGACGAAACGGAAACCTAAATTCAATACGAATTGACGTCAATTGCAATCGAAGGGTAATTAAAAATTAAAAAATTCCATTTATCTACACACTGGACTATTTTTAATAATTAATTATTTCCAAATACAATTGCATTGTTTAAAAACTAACAATTTGATTTTTCTTGAATTGCAGTTGACTGAATCTAGCAAGGGGAAAATTTAAATTGACTTTTCTTGATCAATACTAATCAGTGAAAAGTTTATAACGTTGTGTAGGATATTTTCTAATGTAAAATATCATTTAAATCCATATAGCATACATAGCGCATTAATTACTGCAATCATCCTAAGCTATGTGTCACCTATTACATATAAGGTTTGCAGGGCAAAAAATAATTATTTCCAAAGGTCTTAGAAAATACGTTAAGTTTTTAAAAAATACAGAAACTCAGAGGCATCAATAATATATGTTTTCAACCAAAGATTCTATTGTGAATTTATTTCAAATATCTTGATATCTAGCAATATTTAGCAATTCGAGAAGTTTTTTTTTAACTGCTAAATTTTATGAGGAATTAAATTGGTCTGTACAACTTCAATATGTTTTATAAGGCACATAAGATTATACATATACAATATTACAAAATGCATACTAAATTCAAGAATAGATGCTCACACAAAATCACAGAAACTTAATTTAAGTGTCTTGTAATCACATGACTTTTTAAAGTAAATTCTCTTTTTTTAAAGGAACTTTGAAAATTTAAAATTGACCAACTACACAACGTGTAACAAAATTAAAATGAGTTTTCAACTATCTAAGTTGTCAGATAATACATATTATTTAGCCCCATTTTTACATTTTTCCTTAGTTTAGCGCTATAGTCACCAATTGCTATAAAAAAGTAGTTTTTTCAGAATGCCTATATTTTTTATGTCTAAATAAAAAAAATTTTATGAAAATCTGAGGAAAAAATTTTTTCTGTATATTATGTGTAAAATTGTTAGCTGGGCAAACTAACTGAATAAAATTTTATTTCCAATATTGTTTAAACAATTATCAAGCTCTAACTTGTGTATTACATTGTATATTTGTAAAAACATATTTCATATTTCGCAACTTTTACAATTAGCTGAAAATAATAAACATTGCCACAATAATTGAATTTTTGATGGAGTCAAAAGCCAATATACCATTAAGTTTTCACAAAATATTCAGGTAAATATATATATATATATATATATATTTAAATATTTATATATATATATACTTATATATATATATAAATATATATATGCATATTTATATATTCATATATATATATATATATATATATATATATATATATATATACATGGCTCAGAATTTAATGGAATTAAGTATAAATTTTAGCTTAATGGATTGCCGACCCAAATTTTGAAATAGATTTACGTTTCGTATTCTTTTCGCTTAATTCCCAGTAAATTGCTACATTGTAAATTATTCGAGGCATTTTACGTGTGGAAGATTCAGCGGAAAATATCCACGATCGCCAATAGAAAGCTTCCAAATAATCGACTTAAGTTTTGAGAATATAATTAAGGACTCAATATAACGCCTGCCAAAATAATTGCCTCGTCTAATCGAATTACAAAGGAAAGTGCGATTTGCACAAATGCCTCTACATGTCAGTCACGCAGCTTAGTCTATTTATAAAATTTACCTTATAATTAAGTTTCCGAATGATAGTGAACATTTTCTTTTAAAATATATTTTTTGATGAAAAACAACGTCATTTCTTTACGCAATTTTTTGTTAGCAATTTTTGGTTGCCATAGTTAGTTCTTCTAGTGTTAGTTTCTAATTATACATGTTGGTGACAAATTTTTAGTTAAGATATCGTTAAATTATAAAGAATCAAGTCGACTGTCAACGTCCTTAAATATAGACACTGTAGCGACTTCCAATATCGTGACCTCTGTGTGAGATTACAATACAAATTAATTTATTAAAAGCAGAAATTTGTTAATGGCATGAATTACATTATTTCAGTAATATTTAGTGATAGTTTTTTTATTTTATAATAAATTCGCGTCTGTACACTTTAATAAACTAACTGTCAACTGCTAACGTATATGCTGTCTGTTTTGACAAGTCACATTTGGTAAAATTATCGTTTTATGATGGAATAGGGACATTTTATGCTATTGAAGTCATAAATAATTTAATTCTCCACATGTAGAATCCATTATTTATTTAAACAATTTATAATATTTATATTCAATAATAGAGTTTTAATATTGTGAATTGCACATGATTTCAAAGCAAGCCACATTGTTAACGTCTTGAAAATGATCACTAATACGGAGAACACGTTTTTCTGAGTTCAAATAGAACTTTGAGAAATTCCGTTTATCACAATTCAATTTTTGAACTCGTCCTTGTTTTACACCAGATTTGTCAATGAGCGGAGCTTCTAACGANGAGCCGAGCCGAGCTTGAGCAGAGTATTGTATATACAACCAGCCTTTTTAAGCAATATTGCTGCTTGTTAATTTGATTATGCAGATTTTTCTTATTTTTTCATTCAATATCCTCACTTATAATCGTATTTTAGAAATGTTTATTAAATAATATGAAGAGCAATTGAAAAAATTCTGGGAACACTATATTTTTAAAAAAATACCTAGCTAAAACGAGCCTCATTGAAAGGCGAGCCGACCCGAACTTACTCAAAATTTAAACTAGCCGAGCTTAGAAATTACGGCTCTTTGACAAGTCTGTTCTGCACATTTAGTATGAAAAATAACTTTGTTATTGTTCATATCAGACGGTTTCTGTCCCTTTCTGCTTTATATTAAGAAATTTGTGTTATAGTAAAAATAGCTGCATAACAAATTTAGTTTTTCTTCCTAGAAAATGCTTGATTATGAAACAGTACCTAAAAATACTTCAGATGTAATGAAAATGATAGTCTTAGTTCGTCATTTGTACAAACTCAAAGTTATAAAAAAACCTTTTAACTCCTTATTGGCCTGAAAATATCTAGTGTGAAAATGCCAGCCATTCAAACTGTAATTAGCAAATAATGGATTTATATTAAACTCCATTTAAGCAAAGAATGACATAGGCAATTCGTCTCGACATTTTCAAAAATGGTTTACATTATAAACTGGTTTTAAAACTCAGCTTTACTCTTATTATTGTGTTTTTAAATTGACGTAATAGTCACAATGCACTATATAACAAAATTAATGCAGAAATTTAAAAAATTCAAATGGAAGTGTTTGTTCAGTTATTCATTAGCATCCAGTTTAAATATACAGCTCTGCTAAAAATAGAAGGGATTGAATCGATAAGTTGATGTTCAAACAACTCTACATGACTTTGAAAGATCATCAAAAATCTAGAGATCTTTTGTAGATCAGAAGAGCAGAAAAAAATCTATAATACTGTGATAATGGTTCTGGTTTTCTGTTCATTCCTGCATTATAAATGCATGTAAATGTTTTCTAAAATGAATTTGAGATCAAAAATATGATTTCGTTAATATATTTCTTATAAGTATGGAATATGCTTTCGTTTTGCTTATTAACCCTGCAATCTAATAAAATTTATTTAAATGCTTTCTTAGTAAAATAAATTGATGTTCATTATTTGTCTTCAAATATCATAATTTAAATATAAAGAGGTATTGATACATTAATTTCTAAATCAAAGCACTATAAATATTTTTAATGAAACTATTAACTCTACGCTTAGTTCAAAATTGCATAAAAATATAGAAGTAGCACTTTCTGTTATCATCTAGGACATGGCAAGGATTGGCAACCTCCCAAACTTCATTGGAATTTTTTCTAAAATCTATGATTTTTTTTTCAAAAAATCTATTTAAGCGCCTTTTGCTCACGAGTTAGTAAAAATATCCAAAATCTAAAAGCACCGCAAGAAATAGGAATATCTCCTCTTTGTATATGCCCTAAGGTCACACCTGATTGCCATTCTTTGTCAGTGCGGATCAGCTCAATTAGGTTTAAGAAGCATTTTATTTTCCTTTTTAACATAACGCTACAGCAGTTTATACAAAATGTGAAAGAAAAATAAGAGAAATATATAGATTAATAGGGTTAACATAAATGCAACATGATAATAAAGAAATGTTACCGGATAAAATGTAGCCAACAGTAATTTTCGAAAGCATATTCTTTCTAAATACCTTAACCCATTTTACACAAAACTTACTTAATTCCTTTGGAATTGTCTATTTTTCAGATATGGTACACTTAGAAAACATATTAAGAGAATTTCAGGTGGAATTTGTGTTTTGAAGTGTTATCATTTGATATTTTATATGGTCGCACTATTTAAAGACCTTGGTATGAACAATCAGCAAAATGCCAAAAACTTTAAATTTTTCAATAACACGAATTTGTATTGAAGTTAGTGATGAATAAACAAAATATAAATTGAGAGGCCTACGTTAGAAAATATTAAAAAATGTGAAAAAAACTGGTCAAATAACAGAATTAATAAACAATTTGAAACAAGAGTAAAACCAATGCTGACACCACAATGCATCAAAAATACCATATATTTCAACAATCCATTATGAAATTACGATGAAATTCAAAACAAGTATTAGGGATACACTTAAATATATGGCCCCATTTGGGGACTTTGCTATGAAATGGGTTAACGTTTTTGTGAACGAGATTGCATATGATATTAAATTTTTTTCTAAACGTCCATGTCTTACACATCAATGTAACCATTAACAGTGTGTTGACAGAAATATTTAATGTAAATTCAGAAATACTAATTCAACATTTATTTCGCGTAATAGTAGTTAAAAACATGAATTCACGTAACTTAAGCACGTTTTAAACAAACTTAAGCATCACAAAACTTCTATGTAATATAATGTCGAATGTCAAAAATGCCTTGTTGAGTTTCTGCTAAATAATTTTGCAGTTGAATAGCTTTGTATAAATTTCTTTCAATTGCTCCTTTCAATTAGAAAATATAGTAACCAATAATTTTTGCAAAGCATTTTTCCTCCGCATTAATAATATGCTTTTAAAATTTTTTTCTTCCAAGAGAAAGTAAATTAAACTAGCGCTACTGAAGTAGATATCGCAGTCTTCTAAATTTAGATGTAAGAACAGGAAAAACATTTTGTGAAAAATTTTCTTTAAATTAATGTTACCTCTTCTGAATTTCCAAATATTTAGCTTGAAATATAATTGTTGTTTAGAAAAAAATGGCCTTTATAGATTTACTGATAGACGCTTGGTAGTTTTGAATTGAATTTGCAAGATTAGTTGATATTGTCCTTGATTGAATTATAAGAATGCCATCGTTTTAAATGTTAAAGACTTATAACATTGTGTACTAATTGCAAACGTCTTGTTGAAATGAAAGTATGATATTGCGAACAACTAAGTAATTTTAAATGCGAAGCACTGTCAATTCTGATTGCATTTTGCAATTAACTTCAAAATTTTAACTAATGATTTCCTATATTTACAGGCACATTTTTCTTACAGGAATATTTATAATAATCAGCATAATAAAATAAATACCTATTAACTTCTTAGATTTAGCAATAAAATTCTTAAAAAAGTAATTCTGACTAATATGAATACTCTACATAAGTAGCAGTGGCCTCTCTGGGCCCTCAAATGGCAAAAAAAGAAGCAACTTTATGCAAATTTGGGGCACCCAGGTTTTAAACTTGGACCATTTTGGGCACCGAAGTACCAAATTAACAAGGTAATTATGTAAATATTGCATAAAATTGCTGGCCAATATTTGAAAAAATATCCTTAATAAACAATATTTAGCAATTTTTGAAGACCAATATTATGCACAAAAATCTACAATACACAAAAGCAGGTTATGAAAACTTAATATATAAAATTGACATGTAAGTTTGAAATCCTGCACCGTGCCCCTAGTTATGCTGTGACGCAAATGATAAGTAGACATTTACTTAGCACCAAACTTGTCAACGAGCAAACTTCTAACGAGCCGAGCCGAGCTTGAACAGAGTATTGGATATACAACGAGCCCAAAATGAGCCGTTTTTCTTATTTTTTCATTCAATATTCCTTACTTTTAGAAATGCTTATTAAATAATAGGAAGAGCAATGTAAAAAATTCTGAGAGCACAATATTTTTAAAAAAAATATCGAGCTGAAACGAGCCTCTTTGAAAATTTTATGTGGCGAGCCGAACCGAACTTACTCAAAATTTAAACGAGCCGAGCCGAGCTTACAAATTACGGCTCGTTGACA
>CABFPE010000173.1:717024-732203 GCA_900660155.1 Hofstenia miamia | reverse complement strand
GTCAGAATTTTAGTATTCCTCTCAATGCTCCATAATGTGAGTAGGTTAAGCATAAGGGAAAGGTTTGAAATTACAGAATAGGCAAATGCTATGGGAAATAAAATATATATATATATATATACATATATACATACATAAAATATATTTATATATACCTATATATATACATATATATATATATATATATATATATATATATATATATATATATATCCTTGCAAAATTATTGCTACCACACCTGAAAACTAACCAAAATGATATTTTAACAAGAAAATTTTTTCTTAACTATTTAATAGTAAAAAGGGGAAATAGCAAGGGTATATATGGCAGAATTATTAAAGATTGTTTTAACAACCGGTTGCATCACATGGATTGTTGCACTCGCTTTTGCATAGACTGCATACAATTATTTAAATATTCATTGCCAAATTTTTGCCACCTTTTCTGAGAGTGTATTCCTTCATATGTGAGCTCAAGTTTTCCATTGGACTCATATCTGCCAACTGTAGTTCTCACTCACATATATGTATTTGCAGCAGTATTTCCTATTCTAGTTTTCATCGAGCAGCCTCTAATACTTGGAACTACTTAATAAACTTAATAAATGCAGTTTTACACCGACAAAACAGAATCGAAAACACAAACATGCTAAAGAAATTTACTCACTACATACACACACACACAAATATACATTTAGTTTGTAGTTTAATTGTATTTTTAATTAAATATAATTTTTGACACTTAATATATTCATTAATAAATGTTTTAGAATGATTTCTAGCAAATAATTTTTTTAAATGATATATAAATGATATATAATATTCAAGACAAACTTTCAAATGAGCATTTTTAATAATCATTTATTTAGGAGACGCTTTACTTCATATACACGATGACATTTTTATTAGTCAGAGATGGAATTATATATGCAAACTTTGGTAGAAAACAGATATCTAAGAATATACATTTATAATATACATTAGCTAGAAAGTTTTATTCGAAAGAAAACTTAGAATTGAGAGTATTTTTACCCTGTAAATTATGAAAAATCAAAATGCCTTTTTGTAACACAAAAACAAATAGTATCTAGACTCTAGTCTCATCTTGAAAAAAAGAAAGATAGATTTAATTAATTACAGTTTATATTTGCTATCTTCAATAACATTGAAGATTTACGGAAATGTCAAAGTCATTTAATTAATTTGCTATAAATTTAACATTACATTCAATTCATATTAACATTTACCATGACATATTGCATCAAAATAGACTTGAAATAGCAAAGTTTGGTGACATGATGTTTACTTAACTTTTGAAACTAGTCAAATTAGTTTTTCTTTTCCAAGTGATTACGGAATGCAAAATGAACAGCAACAAGAAAAATTGCGCACATTGAATTAAACAAATCAGTGATAAAATAGTTAAAAAAACCCTTAGAAATGTTTACAATATGTACTCAAGGAATTTTGATATTTTATCCGTACTTTCCAACATAGTATATTCATCTTGATGGATGAAACAATGACATCCATTATTAAGAATTCTTGCTCAATCTTTTTCTCTTGCCAGGTTATCAAATGTGATGCTGAGATCGTGGCTGCTGAGAATATTCGAATATTCGGAAAAAATCTACTAAATGTTTAACAATGCCTATTTTTAAAGTGCTACTGCCTCAAGTAAAATATTTTAATAGTACGTAAAAGTAATGATTATATATATATATATATATATATATATATATATATATGTTTGTGCCAAGTCATTGACATTTTAGTAATAATCAAATGAGTGCCAAAATCGAGGTGAAAATTTTGTGATTTAACCAATCAAAATCAATTTTGAGAAGCTGGCGAGGACATTCCAACATGCCTCCCCTCTTTGAGTACGCCACTATGCAAATTCAACAATTGTTCAAAATTTCTTAACTGAATTAGACCATCAACAGACCAAATTCATCAGATCATCATTGAAAAGGATCTGAAAGCTTTACTTGCTGCAGTGATTCCCAAGATTATTAAACAGCAAAAAATAAAATTACTTGTAAATCTCATTATTAAAATTTTTAAATGTGAAGTAAAACTTGTCGTTCTTAGAAGCTAATCCTAAACCAAATTTTTGCATTAAATGAAGAACACAGCTTGGATAATTCTAAATATAAATTGGAGAATTGCAAACAAAAGAAAGTTTTGAAAAATTTAATGATATAAAAGGCAAAATGCATCTGCCGAATTTTGAAAGACTGGAGTCATGCATGAATCAAACGCCGTAATATATTCTCAATGAAAAAATGCTGTCATATTCAGAGTCCCAGGGTAAAATATTCTAAGAAATTCGTAAATTGTGTTCTAAAAACATTATGATATTAAGCTTTTTGACAGATTTTAACAGTTTCGCATATTACAGTAGAATATTTCGTAGTATCCGAACTCCAAAAAATTATTTCTCAAATGAAAACTTGTGGGATCCTGCATTCATAAACTAATAAATAATGCTTTGAAATCTGTAGTAGATAATTTTTATATTTTTGTACATGTCTACACAAAATTATGTTCCTATGAACTGCCATTAAATTTTTTAAAACATTTTTCCAAAATTGCTCGTATTGCAAATTTTTAGACATGCCAACCGAAAAAATAACATATTGCCCTAAAACATACAGTAAAAAGAAATACAGATGCTATTAAAGAAAAGTGATAAATGTAGACAGTGCATGACACATTTGTGCATTAAAACGTTCATGAAACGTGTGTGTTTAAGGAATGCAATTTTACTGCTCTTTAATGATGTGCATGCTTTTCTTAATATATATATATACATATAATCTGTGGTCATTAAGTACTTTGGCCTTACTATGTAAAAATCATAGGTAATATTATATATTTATTAATGTGGACCTCATAAAATATAATGCAGAAAAAAAATAGATAAAAGCTTTACAATTTTGGATTTTTAGCAGTAAACAACAGAATAATATAAATAAATATATTTTAAGGTGCTAGCAGGATCGCAAAATAGAGTTTTGGAGTATTTTCAAGAACAAATGGGTCTTTGCAAGACTGAAACAAAATTTTCTGTACTTGGAAAGTAATTCTAAGATGCATAGTGTAGAGAATATGTAATTTGAAATTGACATAATTGATGTTTACAATCATTTTTAAATAAGCGTCACTAAATTTACAACATAGTATGAAAAATTTTCATATAATTTATCAACTTTTTCTTCGCAAAAATGAGTTATTTAAATTCTATAAATACTTTCTCTTATGCTTTGGAAACATCTTGTCAAAGTGATAGATAGGAACTTTAGATGGATAAGCCATGAGATTAAGCAACACTTTATAAAGTTCTTTCATTTAAATTATATAATACATCGAATAAAAAACTGTTTACTACTATGTCCTATATGATGTGAAAATGTTAGTAAAATATATTAAATGTGTTTGCTCGAATTCAAAACGCATGCTTGGAAAAATTAATTATACACGATTTACCGACCAAAGACTGTTCAAAATGCATGGCATTCTGGTTTACACCACGGATGACTATTTAAAAAAAATTTTTAAATCAATGGTAGTTTCTTCAAAAAAATCTTTATCACTTATAACTTTAAAAATATATACAACATAAGTGTAGCTTTTTTTATTCAGGCTGCAAAGCCGCGGAGATTACCAACCACGGAAGGCACTTTAATGGGACCTAGATGGTCTACTACGAAAGAAGAAACTATCGATCTTAGTTGGAATAAACTCATGACTAGCCGAACACTAGGCATGGATTGTTTCAAATGTTGAAATAAAAAATTGTTAATCTTTTCAATTACAAATTTTCAATAATGTATGGAAACGCTTTCACCAATATACATGTTTCAATTTCCCACGATTTCCAAATTTTCAATCGCGCTCAGAGAAAATTCTTTGAAAATGTGGGAAAACGTTTTATCCGTTCAGAAAGACGTAGGCAGCATAAGGTCAAAAAGCAATCAAAATTTGATAATTTTAAAGTTCATTTACGTCTTAAAATCCCACCCATTTCCACAACTGACTTTAGGACGGCGCGTCTACTGAAAAATATTAATTTGAGATCAAATATTGTTACTATGACATTGAAAACTCTTGATAATCTGAATCCTAGCAATGAGTATCCTTTGAATTGATTTAAAAGATGCGAATATTCATCGAAATTATACATACTATTTTAAAGTTCTTCTGGTAGAGCACCATTAATTAAGATCACTGATAGGTATATAAATACCCCGCGAATTCAAGCATTGCTAATATCACGTGATTTTTACATGAACATCCACTCAAGTCCATTTGGATAATAAAATCTTTATTAAAAATATCGTATTCTTAATCATATTCTTCTCCAAAGAAGCAAGTATGTGAAACAAATCTTAGGAAAAGACGACCTGTTATACCCAGTAAACCTAGAATTGTTGAAACGACGTCGTTTTTGTGGTGTATTGGCGCTTAATAGGCGTTGAATTGTTTGAATTGCGTTTATAGTGCAGATTAATGGCGGTGTATAATTCCGTTTAGCATTAAATATTAAAAAATAGGAATAATTTTAGAATTATGACAAATTGAAAATAAATTTTTTAAAAACTGCATTTTTATTGATAGTTTGTCGTTTTATTGTGAAAAGACGTTGTTTTGTAATGTCGTTTTAGTGCCGTTATTATGTCGTTCAGCGACATCGTTCTATGTTTCATGCATTTTTTTAGATATGTTTCTTGAAATTCAAGAATAATACTATTGTTATTATTATTACTAGGCTTGGCGAAATTTTTTGGAAACCTGGAAAAATAGGCTTGAGTTTAATGTTTAGGATTTAGAAACATGTAATAAAACAGTGTTTAAATTCAATTTATTAAGTGTTAACAAATTTAATGGCAGATGCATTTTGGCTAGTGTACACCAGTGTGACAATTTCCCTAAACGTGTACAGCTGTTACGGGCATTAGAAATTTAAACAATCAATACTTTTAAAAACATTGGTCATTGTCAACAGCATAAAAATGACATCTATATCAACAACATGTTCTCTCACTAAATCTTAATAACTCCAAAAAATATTATTGTAGACCAAAGTGAATTATTTACAAGAGCCGCAGCCGAATATCATAAAATTTCAACTGAAATGTATTGTAGCTAATCATAAATAATTCCATATCAATCCATTTCTAAGACAATTTTGAAATATCTCTACTTCTTTCTATTGTTTTACAATCAAAACTTGTGTTCACTTATTTGGGAAATTTTTTGACACATTGTAGGCGAAGATCAAGAAGACTGTTTAATATATTTACAAACAAGCAGTGTTCTCATTTGCTAATATGTACATATATATATATATATATATATATATATATATATATATATATATATATATATATAGTTTAAACCGGTCTTTCATAATCTTCTATTATCTTTTTCTACATACTAATTCCTTGTTTTTTTTCACTTAACAACATATATTTAGCTTGGTTTCGGCTAAACAAATGGTGCTCAGGACATATTGAAATAAGCTATTCTTACCATTCCAAAGTTCTTGCATGGTAATGTGTACAGGATTGTATCGAAAAACGCAAATGGACCTGAGCCTCAATTGGATTCATTTATTGACACACTCTTAAACGTAGTTTTTTTGACAACCTTGATTCACGTGCTTCAAATCTGAAAGACTGTGCTAGTAGTACATAAAATAAAATATGCACTGGTGAGTGTGACAAAGTTTGTGCGCGTGGGATATTTTAATTTCAATGTGGTTTGCATCATTGGAGTTGTTTACACATATTTCTGGGCTTGTTTACGCATTCAATTAAATTTTTTAATTTCATCGAGTACTATTGTAATCCCTTAGCTACTTAAATTTTATTAATAAAGAATCGAATCTGTTCAATTAGCGCATGTAGAAAGATGTCTTGTAAAAATAAAAAATTAGGCGTTTATAAAAAATTTCATTCTTTGATTTCAAAAATATTTTCGCTAAGTACCATTTCAAAGAAAATATAATTTTTCCCTGCTTATCGTTTATCGAAGATATTTAAGTGGAATTGATTGTTAAAAGGAAATAAGAGACATCCGAAGGATATATTTCTTTTTTAAATTCTTTCATTATCACCATCTTATCTTTAATAAAATATAGATTAATTTTAAAATTCAGGAGTATTTACTTTCATCAGCAAGCTTCCATTTTATGCTTCTACTTTAAAGTTTTCTACAATATACACTCTTTAGGTAACTAGAAATGAATTTTAAAAAATAAACTGGAAGTTACTCAATAATTCAATCTAAATTTTAGATAAAAATTACGTATCTTTCAAACAACAACAATTACAATCTAATATTTCTACAATATTTAATATTTATCCCTGATTGAATCATCGAGTGAATTTTAAAATTAATTTCCAAATATATTTTTTGATTGAGATTTAATTCTGATTAATTAAAGCATTTACAGGAATGATAAAATCTATCCTAAATAATTGTAATGAATTTAGCAATTCTACCAATAATTGGAAAAGTTCAACGTTTGATAACTGTATATTCTTTGACTCGAAATAGCAATCGTATTTAGTAATAGAAAAATATATTTATAGATTGTAATTTCGTGAAATCATCTTAATTATTGATAAAAAATATATTTTCTTCTGATTTATTGAAAATAAAAATATACATTTTACTTCTATTAATGGAAAAATACAATATTTTGCAATTTGCATCACATGCATGCAAAAAATATTGTCTTAAAAATCGCTTTATAACTAAGTACCTGCACCGCTAGCCTTCTTAAAAGTAATGACAAGACATTTAAATTTTTCTACAGAATATAATTCAAATGTTAAAAACCTTTCTGATTTGAACACTTAAGAATATTGCACATGACAGTGAATTTTATTCATAAATTTTGGTAAACAATACCGTTTTAAAAGCTAAATAGTTTATGTGAACAGAGCTTCATCCAATGACAATGTATCATTCACGTTATAAAACTTCAAAGCTCTATTGACGCAGTAATAAATGAATGAAACAAATAATAAACAATAGAACACACCAGGGACACGCTATGTTGTGAACATTTTACAATATACTATGATTCATGCAAACTTGAAACTTAAAATTTTTTCAATAGGTTTTGTTTTTTACAAAAATGAATAATATATATATATATATATATATATAAATGAATATATATTGGAATGCTACTCCATAATCATGAAGGCGATATCAATCCAAAATGAAAGTTTTTTATAAATTACTCTTAATCAAATTATAGCAATTCATTGGCGATCATAATTTTTATGATGAGGGGGATCTATGCTCATATAAAATATACAGTTTATTATCATATTTTTGAAATATATTCAACATGATAGGCCTGTACAAAAAACATTTATTTTTTTCTTACCATATGAAATTTGTTTAGATATTATTACCAGAATAACGTTGCTTAGAAATAAAATATTAGCAATAAATTTTATTGTGTGGTTTTTTCGCTAAGTGACAGGAATAATTCCAAAGATTCTGTGCAATATTTATTGAATATTAGGCATAGAAGTTCTTTGATCATATCCCATCTTAATATACCTTCGTTCAGTTAGTGTGAGTCAAGAGACCCAATCTTGAATGGGCTTTATTCAAATAATTTACAATAGTTTTGTCTTTATATGTTTATACATATACATAATTTGAAATCAAAGGCATTATTGCTTTAAATAGGAAAACATTTAATGCGATTGTTAAAAAATTTTCATGGAAATAAATGATTATGAAAAGCTCATCGCCTTTATTATCAAACGAGAAAAAAATTATGCGAAAGTATTTTTTCTAATTGTGTTTTGTCTTGAGGATCATTTTACATTTTGAAAGTGGATATAATGGAATCAACTCTCATTTTCTTTTGAGTGTTTTTTCAAATTTACGTCAAAGAAAAATTGCTCTGCAAATATTGCATACATTACTTTATTCGCAGATGGAATAATTTTCAAAATGACTTCTATTTAAAATGTTCAAAAATATAAAGTTATTCGAAAATCAATTATTAACTTTGCAAGTTCTGATTATGTGTTTTCTTAAAATGTATATTAAAGAATTCCAATATCTTTTTTATATAAATGTGACAATTTTAATATATTTTTGTATTGGTGAAACAGTTCAGCATTTTGGAAAAAGAATGGAAGAACACTTTAGTGGAGGCTTAATTATGGAAATCTAGCAGCACCCTCATGAAGCAAGTAATTCTTAGCAATAAATACTGAAATATCAAAACCATTACATTGAATAAAGAAAATAATAATCATATTTTAAGCAATTTAAATTTCAACGTTAGAACATGTGCTTTAGTTATGCATGCATATGCATAGTAACTTTACAAAGTTATTTTTAATGATCAATAAGTTTTCGAAATTCATTACTTAAAGCTCTTAGATTAAAATGAATCAAGGAGTTATTTGAAATATGATATATTTTATGCCTTTGAATATCTATATCTATATATATATGCCTAGAGCTAAATATAAAGTCGGTATTTAATATCCATTTTAAGAGTAATAAATAAGCTTTTTCACTCAAATATATTCAAAACTATTTGTATATGCAATATTTACAAAATCTAAACTTAAAAAATATAGGCTTGGTAAAAAACTATTTCTTTAATCCAATTGGTGACTGGCGCTAAACATAAGGGAAATTTGGCGCAATTTTCTATTACAATGTATATATATATATATATATATTTATATATATATACATATGTATAAATATATATATATATATANTTTTTATACATATCAGAGGTGCAAGCGGTTCCAATTTTTCCAATTTTCGGAAACTGAGTCAAATCTAACTGTTTCAAAATTCAACCGAACCGAAACAAAACGTTTAACAAAAAATAAGCAAAAATGAAACAGATTTAATATTTATATTTTTAAAATTTAAGTCCTTTCAAACCAAAATTGATTTTCATTTACAAATCTGGGAAAAACTCCATAACAACTTTTAATCCATTTTAAGTCATTGATAAATTTAAGAGACACGATATTGGAGAAATTTTGTAAATTTGAACACAGCAATGAGGTATTTTTATTTCATTTTAAAGTGATGCAATTTTTCATTTTAAATCTTCGCATTTTTTGAACTGTTTGCAATTGAGATATATATGCTTATTTTTATTTAGAGTGGGTAAATGTAATATGATTCATCTAAAAAAAATCATTAAAACTCTAGCAAAAATTTTGCATTGAATTTAATATATATATATATATATATATATATATATACATATAATATATATATATATATATATATATATATATATATATATATAGGTGGTAAAGATAAACTATTTTTAAAAGTTAACTTTAAATAAATTAAACATTAATCAATAGTGAAATTTTAGTTCAATTAAAATTTCTGCACTAAAATTATTGGCAAATTCAATTCAAAGAAAGAATTGCGATAGACGTTTTATATTTCAAATACACAAGTATATTACCAGCTTTGGTTCTAGTGATGAACACGTCTTTTTAACACTGTAAACACGGATGCGATTAATAGTTATGCGAAAATGTAATAAAAGTTAAAATTTATTAGCGATTAATCGAATAATAAATCTCTAAATTCGGCATCCATTTATATATATATATATATAAATTGATTTATATTTATTCATTCTTAGATAATAATTTTTTAGGAATGTAAGAACTTTAAGAATACAGACATTTTAGGAGAATTAAATTTATAGAGAAATATTATGTGAATTTACTGTAATACAATCTTTGATCGAACAAAGACATCGCTTGACACAATATAACCACAAAGATATTATCTTTAGAATTCTGTATTAGTTCAAGCGAGAAATGAATAATATTTTTACAGTTGTCACAAATATTAACCTCAAAAGTGCCTAAAGACATTGCAAATTACAACACAGCCACAGTCTGTATTGGAACAAATTAACAATTTAGGAAAGCCTTTGTAGTTTCGTTGAGTGATAAACCTTTGCATAGTAAAACTGCTAGTTTTCTAATTTCACTATTCATTCTTCGGATTACTTTGAATGCACATTTCTTTGATAAATTTAAATCTTTAATAGTAAATGTAGTGTTTCAATGTTTAATAATGTACAGTAAATTCCATAATTAAATTTCACTTATTGTTTTCAGTACAAAAACCTTAAGCAAATATTTTATAATAGTAGTCAATCTTTAGATGAAGACGAGGTGATAACAACGTAAGTTATTCGTATATTTGATATTTATGCTCTATATCACTTGAATACTGTAGCGGAGGCGAGGTTAACATTTAATATTAACGGGGGTTATAAAAGGAGTTTTCGAAGGACCGGTCATGTACTTTGACGTGCTTCCCGGCCCGATGCCCGCCGGCGGACCGTAGCCACGGGTGGCATAGGGAAGAAAAGATAAAAGTATTGTAAGTCTATTTTGTTTACTATACCTCAAAACACAATATCTCTGTTTACAATTCTGTTTGCTATACTCAAATCACAACTTTACTATATCTCAAATCTTCCACAGGTAAATTTAACAGCGGAGTGAACAGCTTATAGTATTGTGCTTATTGGATCTACAGTAATTTACAGGTACATAATGAATACACGTGATTAATGGGAAAGTGCGTTGGACGATGTGATTAATGTGCAATGCATGTACAGGCGGGCCCGGGCCGGAAAAATCGGCCCACTAGTACTGTGGCGGCGCACAATATTTATTTGATGGGTGAGGCAAGTTTATTACGTTGTACATTGACTAAATAAGAGCACGTTTACAGTCGAAGTTAAACAATTAAGAAGGATTTATCTGAAAAAATTGATTTGAGGGGGGAGAGGGCAAACGCCACATCTTCCTCCAATTGGACTTCCACTGGTCACGCATACACTTGAATGAATGCTAAATAACTTATATATATATATATATATATAATTTTTAACTTATATATAAAAATAATCATTAGTAATTATACACTTGTAAAAATCCAGCCTTAGAGAAGAGAAAATTAAAAAACTCCAATTTATCTAGATTTCAAGGAGCAGGTTATTTTGTTTAAGGGGATAGCCATTGAATTTAGGGACAGTAGATCTTCAAGCCCTTTTCAGCCTTGCAATGCACTATTAAAACATTTAGCAAGAAAAATTTTAGAATCGTATTTTTCAAATTGAAGGGAGCTTATTCAACTTAAACTTAGTGCATTAATTATACGCTGCGAAATCTTTTACTTGTTGCATTTACGTAAGCATTGTTGGTGTCGATATACCGTCAACAATGCGTTTCAATTAACCTGTCAGAAATCTCAGTCTAGATAACTACGAAAAGAAATAAAGAAAATAATTAACACAAGCGAAGGTGAAGAGTAAATGAAATCGAAGCCAAAGTGCGCTCAAGAATGCAGATAATTTAGCAATAAATTGCTTGTGCTGTTAATGTAAAAGGCTTTTAGTAAACAAATAATTAAATTAGCGAAACTGGGTTAGCGTGTGTTGACAGAAAACATTTCTGGAACGTGCTTAGTAGTATATCTCCATTTAAATTCTCCAACGGAATTGAGAGACATCAAAAATGTAAAAATTCATTTTCAAAATATTTTAGTTGGAGGCAATTTTTTGAATGCTTCCTGCCACATTAAATATTCAAAATATCATTTATTTTACGATATGTGCGTTTCTGAAAAATCTGGGATGACTTGTTGAACTCAATTGAAATTATATTTATACATTACCAGGGCCAACCTATTATGATCTATCATAGATTTTTACACGCTTACATATGCCCTATCAACAACGAGATAATACAAATTTGTGATCTTTAAATCGCATTTTTGAGTATTTGCATCTGTGAAAAAAGTAGTGGAAAACGCCAAGAAAAAAACGCTAACCCTTAAAAATGATTTTACTTAAGTGAAAAAACTCATCAATCACTTAGGCAAATATAACTAAATAAAGATAAATTATTTAATGCATGCTTAGGTATTTTAGATTTATTGAACACATATATCCTAGATGATATTGTCAAAAATTGATGCTGCATATGATTCATAATTTTCTCCATATTAATCTTATATTTTTAAAGAATGAATGCGCTATTGGGACATTTTCTTTACTAATTTTAATCATAAAAATAGTTATGTGCTATTGGGACAATTTTTTTTGCTAATTTTGTCCATAATCTAATTATGCGCTATTGGGACAATTTCTTTGCTAATTTTAATCATAAGAAAAATTATGCGCTATTGGGACAATTTTTTTCTCAATTTTGTCCATAATCTAATTATGCGCTATTGGGACAATTTCTTTGCTAATTTTAATCATAAAAAAAATTATGCGCTATTGGGACAATTTTATTCTTAATTTTGTCCATAATCTAATTATGCGCTATTGGGACAATTTCTTTGCTAATTTTAATCATAAAAATAATTATGCGCTATTGAAAGAATTTTTTGCTAATATTAATGAATCAGAAATTACTATATAGATTTACTTGATTTGTGCTAGTTTATAATTTTTATGCTTAAAGCATAATCATAGGCATTATGTAATATGATCACCGGATCTTTAATAGGAGGATTTTTATTCACTGATATTTAATAGAACATATTTTCAATGGCAAGATTTCTAGTCGTATGAAATTTTATTGCAATGACTTTTTCTCTAATTTTCATCACTAAACCTTAACTGAAAACTCTATTTTTTCATTTTTTTATAGACTTAAGCTCTAAACCCAAGTCTCAATTTGTGTTTTCTAATCCTAAGACCTAATCCTAACCCTAAACTATTGAATAGCATTGTCAAGTTCAAACATAGGTGTTATTAAACAAAATAAATCCGGCTGCCATTAATTAAACACTTGTTAGCAATAAACACATATTATATTAAAACTTAAAATGCCATTTTAGAAAGCTTTTAATAAAACCTGAAATGGATTTCTGAAACCTTGAATCCCTATTTTTTTTGTGTTGCTAGCGATAGTTGTGCTTCATTATTTTTCTAAAAAATGTTTTCTAAAAATACAAATTTGAATTCTTTTATGTAGAAGTATTATGGCTCATAAAAATATTGCACATTAATAAAGCCATTGATTTTCAATATTGTGCTTAATGAAATCTCTAAAATTGCTTAAATTTCTATGTTTCATTTTTGTGACTTTTGTAAAATGGTGGACATTAATAATATTTTTTTTCAAGATAATCAAATAGAATATTTTTTGCATTAGCTAGGATTTTAATCCCAATGGTTTCGGCATTTTAACCAACTACGAAATGACACGAATTTTAACATTTAATACATTGAGTAGTCTTAGAAATTCATTTAACAATTCTTTATATTTAAAAAAATAAATCAATAATGGAGTAGTTGACAAATGATTTTTGTAAGGCTGAAATTGTAGCATTTATTTTAGCACCTAGGCCAACTTATTTCTTCAGAGCTTAATTTGTACATGTTGTTATATTTTATACGAGACACAGTTAGCATCATCTTCCTTTTAGAAGAGATCCTATAAATGGATCTCTATGAAAATAACCCTTAATGAAAATACATAAAAAATTCGATTGAACTAAAATTTATTTTGCATATTCCCAAATTTCTGCTGCATATTGTCAAAGTGCAAAAATTTTTAGCGTTTCAACCCTGTACAAATCTCATTTGCTTTGTTAGATTTGATATAAATTTCATCAAAAAATAAAAAATCTATCTCCATAAAAAATTTATATAAAATTTAAATTCTCACAAAAAAATTACTCTGATGCAAATTTCCAAATTGAACCCTGCAAAAAAACTTTGTCAAGTATTGTGTCTAAATATTGTTGTTTTTTAAATATTTCTGAACAAATGAATATATCACTTATATTTTACGTGATACATAGCAAGCACACAATATTCAATTTACTTTAATTTGAAATTGCTGCAGCTTATTACTGAAATCGGTAATAATCAGTTTGTGCCTAAATTTGGCAAATAGATGAAAATTCATTTGAAAATTTCCTTTGTGTTGTAAAAGTATTTGGTCATTTACACTCGAATTGCTATTTTGTGTAATCCCTATTATTGGTCATATAAAGATTAGAGTATGGGTATATTTTATAAAATTTAGTCTTTATATTGCAAGCATGCTATCAGTTATAGGATTATCTTTAATAAAATGTATTAGCCAAGAAGAAACTTTTAATTCCAAAAGGAGAGAAAATTATAATAAAATCATGTTCCATATCTTCAAATTATAAGAAATATTTTTAAGAAATCTACAGAATGCACTCACCATAGTTTAGTGAACTTCGTGAAGAATCGCGTTCTAAAACTATTGAAATCTGTAAAATGATTCCATACTTTGATGAAATGTAGATGAAGAGTCACAAAAACACAATTTTATTATAAATTTGCTTTTTAATTATTTTTTTTTCAATTTTTTGATTGTTTGTGCAGCATCATATATAAAAAATATTTTAATCCTGGATGTTTAAATTTTACTCTGTTATTGCATTAAAATATGAAATGAAATTTAAATTCAGAATGTAAGTTGAGCTCTTCCTTAATGATAAATAGTTTAGAAATTTTTTAATATATGTGATAGTTTGTTTAAAATAACTTAAAGCGTTTAACTCACGAAAAACAAAAATATCTAAAATTTGAAAGCGCTACAGTTTAGAGACGCTACCTATTAGGTGGTATATGAGCATAGCCAGAAATTATTAGGCTTTCACGAGTTTTAGATCTCCAGAATTTTCATAGAAAATTAGTTTTTTCAAGTGCTCCTGGCAAAGCATTGCATTTCATTTCAAATGTTAACCATTTCATGGGAGTGCATTCACCAATGTAAGCACCAATGTCTCAGGATGTTCAACCTTCCCAATATGCTTTGAGAAATTGTTTGAAAGACAATTTATGAACAAAATTTTTAAAAAATCGTACAATAATATGATTTATTTGAATGTCAGCTTGGCTTTAGAAATTCCAAGTTCGCAGTCAACAACTAAAGACGTGTTTTCTTCAATGTGCTCTTAACGGGTACACGTACTTTTGAATTCCCATCGACAAATATATTTGAAAAAAATATTTTAGTTTATTTAAGAAATGCATTATTGATTGTTGTTTGCAAATCGTAATTATACCACCCACTCGTCTCTCATTTAGTAACACACTTCTAAAAATGTATATATATATATATATAT
>CABFPE010000173.1:689627-705512 GCA_900660155.1 Hofstenia miamia | reverse complement strand
TATATATATATATATATATATATCTGTCACTATGTACCAGTTTCATTAGTTAAAACAATATAATAAAAATGAATATCCGGTCTACTATTAGAAGCACTGTTTTAGGACAAAGAGAATTTCAATAAAAATGACAACCTAAATATAGCTTTATAATTACTCAGCAACGTATCTATTAAATCAGCCTGAAATTAGCAAGCCATGATTATATTGCACATACATATTTAGAACTGCAATATATTTATATATATATGTATATATATATATATATATATATATATATATATACATATGTATCATCTATGTTAGTTGAAATTTTTCAATTACGATTCTCTCCGGTATAAATATGATTAAATCGCCATGTCTCTTTATGGTTAAGAAGGGTCGTCTGCTATTGGCTCGTTCCGCTCTAATGTTTGTCGATTTTGTATTTTGATATTGGATTCGGCGCTAATCTATTTAAGTTTTTGATTAGCAATAAGAATTACTTTGCCACTTTGCAATTTAAAATCATTCCCTCGGGCTTTTCTTCCCAATTGATTTCTGGCCAGAAGAGAATAATAAGATGCATGCATAAGCTGTGAAAATATATTGTGTTGAATTTATATTAATTTCGGTAAACCCTCTTTGAGCGTATTCCGAATTTTAGTAACTTATTTAGCTTGCCAATCCTTTGTTGTTCTGGAAGGTTTTCATATTTTTGAATTGCTTTACTTTTATATAAAGGTTTGGGGTGAAAAAACATTTATGATTCAGTACAATGCCAAAAAATAGTTCATGTCATTTAGAATTCTACATTCAATTTTAAAATGATAGAAATAGGGCACTTGCTCTTATTGTGTGAAAAAAAACACCTGGTTTATTGGTATAGCAAAAGGCATATTCTCTTGTCTATTTGGTATTTGATTATTTGTATGTTTCGTTCAATTACTGATACAGACTAATGCAAGTAAACATGATAAAATCACTATTACATTATACAAATCAGAGTATAACTAGGTCATTGGGTCACTATAATTTAATAAGTGTAAGAACTAAGTGTATATAAAAGGGCTGATATAAATTATATTATATTATATATATATATATATATTCGATAGTTTTGCATTGGAAAAGGTATCCATCCCAGGCTTCACTACATTTTTTACTATATTGCAACAGTATTGTTACTTATTATTCAGGAGTACCTCCGACAGCCGTATGAGTAAGCAAGACAGATCTCTAGCTTTGTTTGTGGGCTAAACCTAAAGTACTATTCTATGTAAGTTTAGGAATACATTTTAGTTTTTTTATTTACTGAGTTACTCACTGTCATCTTGTCAGGTTTAGCATGTATCTTTGTTTTAAAGTTGTCAAGAATGGCACGTATGTGTCAGGTAAGACTTATAGTTATTTTCAATTTATTTGTTTTACATTTACTAAATCAACTTGTCAATGAGCTATAGTCTTAATAATTGTTTTTTGTCTCGTTCGTATTGTTACAATTTCCTGTTCAGCATATTGTTGCTAAACGTTTATTTTGTCAATGAACAATTTTTTCACTAGCTATTGTAAAGCACTTGTCTTTTAACTTAGAAAGTCAGATATTTTTTGTGCATTAAATCTCAATAATATTGTTCAAATTTCTTCTTAGCTTATATAAATAAATATATATATATATATATATATATTGATTGAGATATATTAAATCACCCAATAATCTATTAGAACCCTTAAGGAAAACAACCTACAGTTGCAAGTAAACAATCCAAGCAAGCGCTTTGATGGAAAGAAATAATTATTTTATGCAATGATTTTTACGTTACAGATTTCGAATGGGGGTCTAATTTCGTATTTATGCAAATAATCAAAGTATGCTATTACTGATAGTTATTATTGTTAAGGATTGAAAGCCAAAAAAATTATTTTTTTCAGTGAATGTATATCTTGATTAATGTATAAATTCCAAAATAAATACTATACAGTACATTCTCAAAATTGCCAGCAAGCCAGATGAGTTGCTTTTATTCTAATGCGACGATATATATATATATATATATATATATATATATATATGTACATTTATAAATACATTTATATATATATAATTTGTGTACAGTATACATATAATATTTATATATTTATACTACATTTATTTATATGCATTACCTATAGAGTCTTGTGGCATTATTTTTCTGCTAATTTAATTGCCAATAAGTGGTTTGTCTCATTTTCTAATTGATTATTTTAATGTATTGTAATACTCTAACGAGTCATTTTAGACGAATTTTTTGTTATAATTAGTTTCAGTTTTAATCTGAGCTATTTCAATGAGCTCTCTAATTTTGCATTTTATAGG
The DNA here is from genome assembly GCA_900660155.1 of Hofstenia miamia. Lineage (NCBI taxonomy): Eukaryota > Metazoa > Xenacoelomorpha > Acoela > Hofsteniidae > Hofstenia > Hofstenia miamia. Next base: position 703,177 of record CABFPE010000173.1, on the reverse strand, counting down.
AATATTTTCATATCTACAAATTAGAAAAAGCTATTGTTTCAAATATTTTGCTAATACTTCCCTTATGAAGCATTGCTTTTGTCTAGCGTATTTTTTTATCAGCCTTAGAGACTTTTTCACTGAGCTGTACATAAGGAAAGCGGCTTACAAACAATTTCCTAATTATTTCCATTAAAGAATAAACCTATTAGTTTTTAGTTCCAAGTAGACTTAATGATGGACGATTGATATAATCACAGGATGTTCACTAAAATTATACTTCTGCACTTAACATTTCAATTTTTTCAATCACTTGTGTATCTCTAAGTTGAAAATTCTTATAAGCGAACAGTTTTTGATACCCCAAAAAATAAGAAAAATTTCACTGCATTTTCTTTGCAATGAGAGTATTGACCAAGTACATGATTCTTAAGTATTGTTCTTGAGAATAGAGATAGCTAATATTTGAAAATATATAGTTAATGCCAGGGGTTGAAAAGGGTCGAAACGTCCCACGGGTCAGTTCGGTTCGGGTCAACTTTTTGTCTAGTCGAAGGTTTTTTTAAAATCAGGTCGTGTCGGGTTAATCAATAGGGTTGACATTAATTGCTTGTTACATGCATAGGCTTATCGCTACAATGAACATTGAACGATGTGTTACTTGTAAGTTTTTAGTGGCATGACAACCAATGCATATCGAATCATTTATTTTCCAACTACTGGCTAACTAGTTATGTCTGAAAACATAATTTTGTATTTTTTGGTGTAGTAGGGTCAAACTTAGGAATACGGGTCGGGTGGGGTCAGGTCAGGTCTACATGAATTGAGTCGAGTCCAAAATTTTTTCCCAATTTCATGCCTGTTTGGCACTTGTCAGATATGCTTGCAAGTGCTCAATGTTTCCATTGATAGGCTGGGTTCTTGAGATTTTGTTTTCAATAGTGTGTTCCCCACAGTGTACAAATTAGTGATAAAAATTAAATCTGTAATTTTGCGCTTTTGGTTTTACCAGCTACATCAGAATCAGTTGAAAACTTTTCTAGTAACGCATGACTAATCGTAATCCAAGTCCACTTAGAGTAACACTAAATCAACATAATACTGGAAAACGTTTGCTTGTATGTGATACACAAACTATTTATTCATACTGGTGATATTATAAAAAAAAATTTGAATACTTGATAATTCACACTCGGAAAATTTTTCAAGTCTTGACTCTAATTGATGCATGGCAAGTCTGATACTTGTAAGTAATCTGATTACAAAAAACTAGTAGCTTCTCATTCATGGCATAAGAAGTCACTCATTCTAAACTTCAAGTTTTATACTTAAGTTGCAGGAAGATAGATATTAATTCGTGTGTAGCTTACATATAAAACTAGTAACATTATTTCAGCATGTTCTTATTTTTCTGGTTATATAGTAAATCATAATTTTAATTTCTGCATTTTCAAAATTTACTTTTGCTTTAAGTGTTAGAATTCAAATCATAATCAAATGTTTCTAAACCTATTTTGATAAATAAGTAGCTGAACAATATTGATCAGTCAGGAAAATTCAATAATTCAAAACATAAACACCCCTTCAGTCAAAAATAAATATTTTAGAAGAAATACACCTAAATTAAATCCCAACTTATTAAAAAAATTCAGAAGTATATGTAAACGACTAAAGGAAATGTCTACCAAACTAAACTAATTACTTCTTTTAAAAATAACTTTCTGCTTGATTGCCGAGCTAAGTGTTTCGAAGAGCATCATTAAAACTTTAGGGGAAATAATGTTTTACAACACCCCGAAGCTGCAAATATATGGACATAGATTTTCGATTTTATTCTATTTAATCCTGTCTAAAAATACTATTTTCTGCTAGAATTGTCGATTGGAATATTATCCTTCATATAGTATTAAAGTAGATTAAATAAAGGAATAAGTAATTTACACATTTAAAAAATACTTTCATAAAGTATCCGATATTAATGAAATAAGGCAAAATACGAACATTTCAAAAGAACGTTTTTATGTGTATTTATATGTTTCAACTATTGAAAAACCATGTAGAGCATTCCAACATAGTTCGATGAAATTGTAATTTTAATCAACATTGACAACCTTTGTATCTCTACTAAGTACCCTATTTCTCAATTTGCATAGGCGGCTGGTACGTGTAATCAAGGCAAGCAGTGCTTGCCCAATATTTTTTTGATAAATGAATTTCTTCCTTAATTGCATGAATGTATACCCATACACTTGTACAAATCGTATATTATTAGTTTTGCTTTATTAAAAAATCAAGTAATAAATGATTTGAATTAGGAAATAATTCATTATGATTTGCTTTAAAAATAATTGAATGATTGCGCCACAGCAAGCGAATGCCTTAGTGCTGTACCGGCGCTCGCTCAAACAATTAAACTACACCTATAAAATCGCTTCTAAATAAAGGGGGAGGATATTCAGCCAGTTTTGTCATGAGGTCTATGAATGGTTTGTGAAAATCAGTCTGTCATATAAATTAAAAGTAATGCTGAGATCATGCCATTTACTACAGTCTGTAACAAAAAATGAGATACTTAGTAAGTACTATGCATTCAACATGTATACAATACGAAATAACGAGATCAAGAATGACCTTAATACAGTATAAAAAATGTCCGAAGTTCATTGGCATGTTGTCCGAATTTCATTGGTAACTTGTCCGAAATTCAATGTCTCATTTCCGAAATTCAATGTCACATTTCCGAAATTCAATGTCACATTTCCGAAATTCATTGGCACATTTCCGAAATTCATTGGCACATAGTCCGAAATTCATCGGTAAAAGGTGTAGATCCCTTTTCTTAAACTCATCGCGCGAAGATTTAGCTAGCAAAGCAAGCACTCCGCTCATTGTTAGTTTCCGCTCATTTGGTAGCAAGAAAAATTACGAAACACGTCACATCGCCAAATATCTCTTTAGTTAGACGTGCGATTTTATCAAAATGATACAGATCAATCACATAGTCTAACTGTAGCCTAAAGAGAACCACGCGAAATATTTTAATTCCTTACAATAACCCAAAAGTAACTGATTAGAGGAGAAAAAAACTACAGAAATCATTAGTAATTTTTTCTTGAAAATGATTTATTTAAAGAACTTATTTCAATAATAATATTACAGATACAATTCTGAGAAAACTCGCCTTGGGGATTTTACATATAAATAAATTCTTCATGATTTTTATTTACACTGTTTTGGTTACTTAAAAAATATTTGCTTGCCTAACTTTTGCATGCACGAGCTGCCACTGAACCTAGGTGATTGTGGGGTTCTGATTAACTGTCGCGTTTCTTCCGGTTCCTTCATATTCGGGGAATATTTTCGCAAGTGATGTTGATGTCTCTATTTTAAGTCAATTCAACTACAGTGCCCGTTTCTAAATCACTTGTCCTACAACAAACTGTTGTTTACTAATTTCTTCTATATTTGTTGTTAAAAGTGGAGTGCAATAATCTTCAGCATGGTAACTATTGGATAGACATTACTTCTTAAGAATATTGAATAATTTCCATATTCATTTGTCATTAATTTCCATAATTTTCAAATTTATTCAAAATATTTATTACCAAATGTGATATATGTTTTACCAAAAAATGCAGCGATATTTCACACCAGACTGTCAACGAACCGAGCATTTCATTGGATATAATACGAGACGAGCACAAAAACTAGTCTCTTTAAACAGCAAAATATATTTTGTACTTGTAGATAGTTTCATTAAATATTCAATACTTATAATCTTATTTTTAAAATGTTTATTAAGTTATAGTAAGATGTGTGTACACAATTCTGAGAGATCATATTATTCTTGAATAAACCATCGAAAGGTTCTATTGGCAAGCCTTGCGGAACATACACAAAACAAAAATGAGCCGACCCGAGTCGAGCTGAACTGAACTGAGCTGAGGCCAGGTTTATACTTTCGGCAGTTAAGTCTGTTTCGTCAACAAAGGATAATATTGCAACTTTATAATACACTATATGTCATTGTAGTTATTTCGGTGACTTTTTCATCGATTACTATGTAATTAATATGTTTTTTAAGTTCTGCTTGATAATTTAAAGAATTTTTTTGTATATAATGAGAAAATTTGATACGTAAATCATTTTTCGAAATACGTCGATCGTGTTTCGAAAATAGCTATGCTTTCAATTTGACTCATCATGACGGAATTTGTTGCACTGATTTAGTAGTTTATTGGAGAGCTTTGTAATAAAAATCATAACCCAATCTTTACAAACCAGCTGCAAAAAATTTCTAATGCAATATTCTATATTGATAATTATTGACTCAAAACAAACTTTCACGTATGACATCTAAAAATCAATATTGTTCTTTTGTTTGAGTTTAATTTCAAAAGAGTCAAATTGCAGATAATGGCATTATTAATTTTAAGTTGGCCTTAAATCTGATAAATACAAAATTTGCTAGTTACAAAAAATTAGTAAATTATGCTTAAAAAATTGAAATAGTGTAATATATATTATTAAAAGCATAAGTTTCTATTTAAAAGTGCATGGATTTCTTATGAATCTAAGGATTTATTTATATATATATATATATATATATATATATATATATGTATATATATATAGGTAACCTCTTTTGTGAGTATATATTTGTAAACTTTCATTGATTATGTTTTATGTGTAACAAAGTATATCTTGATACTTGAACATTTCAGTTTCAAACTATATGGAATTTAGTGGTCTGTATCCAACCATCTGTAGGCTTAAATAGCAAATGCATTCTATTGAATTTATAAGATTTATTTTAAAAATTAATTAACAAGACATATAATATTACATTTTATTATCTGGAATACAATCGAATAGTACTTCAACTCAAAAGAGATGGAAATATACAAAATGAAATCTTGAAAATTCGTCAATGCACCTCGGCACTATGTGCAAACTCTTTGTGGACTGATTTCCAAAAAAAAATGAATATATGAGTGGTAGACCAAGCATATCAAATCGAGAATTCAATGCTTCAGTTAAAATGTTCCATTGGGAAAGATTTGTAACAAAAAAGGAAGAAGTTGATAGAAAATGTATTTGCATTGGAGATGAATGAAGTTTTTGAAACAACTTAGGAGTCAACAGAATTGTTGCAAACAAAAATAAATTTTCTGCAATATTCTAGTAGTCCAAATGTGAGATGGAGCTCCAAACAAATATGGTAATTATAATAGATAACATACAATGTATTTATATTCTTACAGTACTAAAATTCAGATTTTAATCTAATTGAACATTTCTGGAACAACCTAAGCTACATATCTATGGAAGAAAGGTTGCAGCAATTAAAAATTAATTGATTTTTTTTCCAAAAGTCATATGAAAGCTTTTATTTGTTCAAAGTCTTGACCAATTTAAAATATTTTTTAGCACAATCCATCTCACATGAATCAAGGTGTACATCTTGGTATGAATATAGAATTTTTGGAGCTTTTCCTTTCTTAAATTTTTCTTTGAAGTAATTTAGTAAATTTTTGCAATAAAAATTTGAAGATCATCTCAAAGAAGTTGTTCAGAACCAAGCCAAAGAACTTTAGCCAAAATCCATATCAAACAGAATTATTCTAATCTGAGCCAACTATGCAGTGCAAAACTCTCAAAGTCCATCTCCTCGATGTTCATCATCTTCAAGTAGACTTAATCTATTTAACATATTTGAACAATAGCTTCGTACTATAAAATAAGTGAAATGTTGTCAACCGAAGTACCGACCCATTTTGGAAAATTTTCCCACCGATCACACTACTGCTAAGACTCGACTCAACTCAACTCATGGTTTGAACCAACCCACTTGTAAGCTCTGTCTATTCCTGACATGTTCAACTACTCATGAGAAGTAGATTATGTAGTCAATTTTTCATTTGTTTTTCTGAAGTCAACTAATTAAATTCGAAAATTGACTAACCAAACACTTTTGATTTACGCAAATGAAATTGTGAATTTCAAAAACATTTTCAGTGTTTTTTTCGAAATTGTTTAATGGGAGTAACTTTTATTGTAACAATTTTGTATTGCAATCTTATTCAAATGCGTTTTTGATCTCGCTAAACGATGCAGAAAATTTAGCGAACCATTACATTAATTGCACGTAAGCAAGCGAAGCAGAAATTTTAGCGCGTTTACAGAAAACACAATACACTATAATCCTGTTAGTTTTTACATTTTAAATCCTCAATGTCTTTCATAGTCTATCATTTGAAAAGCAAAGCCCAAGTTCATTCTAGTTGACCATCAGCGACCCGGAATCATGACACTTGAAAGGTGTCGGATTAGCTATTAGGTTCGAATACACCAAACCGTTAGCTAACTTCCTAATTTTAAAATCTAAATATTCCATAGAAAGACATCTATCAATAAGTTTATGCGCAGATTTTATTTACATGGCCTTGACACTATATTATTATTAAGATGAAATTAAATATTAAAAGTCACTATTTCCGAAGTTTGTGCCAGATTAATGAAGTTTCCGAATTATTGACTGCCGGATTGTATCTCGATTCTGCTAAAGTCATTTGTAGAGATTTTTATCAAAGAGGGATATCGGGTACCCGATTTAACCCGACATGATTTGGGATACTGTCAACAACCAAGATTTGATTAGTTGGTCAAAAAGGTAGTCGTACAAATCACCACTCGATTTCAGAAATATCAAAGACATTAAGTACAGCCAATAAATGCACATGTTAAACTTATCAGAAAGTGACTGATGATGATCACAATTTGAATGGAGAGAGATCCAAAATGTTAAATACCCAATAAATCAATGTCTATGTTTGGGGAAGGGTTGTGTCTGTTACCGGTGGCAGTGAATATTCCGATCTGGTTGGGTTCGGGTGCTGCTCTGTCACATTGTCACTTTCTAATTTGTACAAGATTTCACAGATAAAAAAGCAAAATATATTTTCCGTACTTCTAATTTTGACTTCTTTTTCACAGTTGGATATTGATACCTTTTCGTATCCTAGGAAGCCTTTAGCAGTTTGAATATCTGTAATTAATTATAAATGACGTGTTAAATTAGTAACCAAAACGTTCATACATATTTAGAACTTGTGTTTATTGAAACAATTTTTCTTGGTTTTCACATTTTTACAATTTTGAGTGTTTTCAATAAAATGTCTCAATAAAAAATCATCAGAATTTAGAAATTCATAAATTCGAAATGTAAATCAAATTTCACTACATTATAATTGTTCTATAAAAAAAGAACGTTTTCATTCCACTCCCAAGATTCTTGTAAAAATAATCCCCTTTATGAGATATATGACATTCTTTTGTGAAACATTAACATTTTTTCTAAACTTTTTTTAATTTTGTCTTAAGCACTGTAAAAACACAATAATCTCTTTTGTTACACGTAAACTAAACAAAGTTTTCTATGACTCCATTAGTATACATTGTTTATACAATTTTCTCCCTTTTGTGTTTTCCAAAGAATTGTATATTTTTAATGAAATTTTATTATAGTTATGTAGTCATTAGAAAAAGTTTTTGAGAAGATTTAATAAACAAATGAAAGAAAATAGAAAAAACTAATTTTGCAAGCTTAAATAAAATGACCTTATTTGTAATGCATTAAAAAATTTTATTTTAAAAGACTTTTAATTAAATTTTTATCATTCATTTAAAAATATTTTAAACTCCTTTGAAATTGTTTCAAAAATTAATCGGTTTTATTAAATAATTAATTGTAGAATTTTTGCATCACATTTTTAATTTGCACAATAAAAAATTCATTTATTGTAGATGGCAATAAGCAGCTACATTTAGTATAATCTATAACACATACACGCTTCTTTGGTTTCTGTTTAGCTGCAAATGGACAAGCTGCAATCCATATCGTAGGACATGTATTATATGTAAACGCTTACTGTGTGCTGTATTGTATGGAATTATACTAAGTTTGATTAGTTCCAGAATTAAATGGCCTTCCAAACCAAAATATTCAGCAATTGACCTCCCAAATAACAAACTTTGATTAGTAAGATACACTACGAAATGATAAATATGACGTATAATTTAGATGAAATTCAATATGACAAATTAATCAACCCAAAAAAAATTTTAAGGAACAAGGTACATGATAGCTGAAAATCCCACAAGAATATGTAATGGTTTGGTAAATATTTTTAATTTAATACGGTGCAACCCAGTTTAGCTTTCTCATTTTGTTCAGAAAATTTACATAGGGCAATACAATAAAGCAGTGTAGGAAGATATTCGAATTGTACATAATCATTGAAATATTATTTTCTCTTTGCATCACTAACACTATACATGTAGCATTTTTGCATTATTGAGTCTGTTGATCAATACCATCGATAAGAACTTGTTGATCAATTGCACTTTCATGCAATACAACTATTTGTAAAAATCCTACTTTGTCCGCTAGATGGCATCAATAGTTTCTAAGTTTAGAATAGACTAGAAATTTAATGAAATATTCAATGCCGCACTTTCATTGTCCAAATTTAAAAAAAAATAATTAAAAAACCTCCCGAAAATGTCTAATTGCGATTTTTATCAAAAATTTAAATTTAAAAATAATTTCCTTACAATGATATAAATTTTATGTGTATTTAATATTAGCTATGCCCATTGCTTAATCATAATTTGGAATAAAATTTGAAAATATATTATATATATAAAATTGTTTTCCATAAGTTACTAAGTAGAAACTTGCATTAAATCTACTTGTTAAATTTTGCGACAAAATACAACAATACAAACATACTTCTTTTATATTCTTAGCTGTTGATCATCATTTTTTACTAAGAAAACATAATATATAAATATCCTAACGAAATTTGAGACGATACAAAATTGAAGTGGAGACAATTTAATTCCAGATGAAAAACAAAACCTTTGTATTAAGACATTGTGGCTGGAGACTTTTCCAAACTGAATAATGAATTTTTGAAATATCTTTATGCAGCCTCTCTCACAGATTGTTGTAAAGGCTATGGTGAATTTACAAGACCAGAATGTCTCTATCACAATATCTTGTGATCTACTAAGGGTCCATTATCAGTGCTATTAGATGCTTTGGTCGCTTTTTACTAATATTATTCAAATAAATTGGACCAAAATCTGTTCTAGCATGCAAATTGCTGTCCTAATTATTTTGTTAATAATTTTTAACATAAACTGTTTATGTGGCCTTTCAGTTATGGATCAAGCCCGTGCTGACCTAGCAACGATTGAAGTATTTTTTCAGATCGCAGGCTCATTTAACTAGATGTGTATGTATATATAGTTTAAGTTCAATTTCGAACATTTGCATGTTTTCCTAAACGTAGTTTTTCACATGTAAATTATACAATTCATTCCGATGTAAGCTAAAAAGTGAAACATGATTTATTAAGTAAATGATGTATGGCAAATTGCAACTTTATGTTTCACAGACCAGACTTGTCAACGAGCCGACATTTCCAAGCTCTGCTCGGCTCGGTTCGTTTAAATTTTGTGTAAATTAGGTTCGGCTCGGCTCGCCACATAAAATCTTTGAAGAGGGGTCATTTTAGCTCGGTAATTTTTTAAAAATATTGTGCTCAAAGAATTTTTTACATAGCTCTTCCTATTATTTAATAAACAATTCTTAAATAAGATTATAGGAAAGGCATACTGACTGCAAAAAATAAGAAAAATCTCCATATTCAAATTAACAAGCAGAGCTATAAACTTGCTTTGCCTAAAATAGGCTCGTATTGGGCTCGTTGTATATCAAATACTGTGCTCAAGCTCGGCTCGGCTCGTTGACAAGTCTGTCACAGACGTTTAAGTAGCATTAATGTATGTGTTTTTGAATTAAAAGTTTACATTCTCAAATAATTGCATAACTATTTAGGTTTATACTACGATTCCGCTCAATCCGTAGACAATAGCAATGGAGTGTTCCCAATCAGAGTGCATTGCATTGCCTGCAGTGACAAAGACCCCACGCATCAATTAAAACCTTGCAGTGCATCAAAACACGAACAGCTCAATATCGTTCAATGTAAAACAGAATACTGTGTGGTAGGGTTTCATTATCTAAAACTTTTATCATCCCAGATAAATAAAACTTCTCTTTTTCTGTTAAACTAGTTTAGTAGTAATGACTACCGGCTCCAAGTCGCTTCGTTGGCTTAGTAAACAAAGATATGGTTGCAAGATTACATTTTAAATACTTTCATAAACTGTATATGCTAACACCGACTACCGTTCGAATGTACGGTCTATTCTTTTACTATCTTAAGTCTATAGAACAATTCATAATTTTAGAGAGTGTGCACCGTTTTGATTTATTTAAAATGTCTTTCAAAAAGTGTGTACTAGATTTTTAATAAATTTCTTCCATGACAGCGATTGAACCCTCTTTATCACCACCACTGGAATATAGAAAAAGAAACATATCTTTACAATATAGATTTTGAACTGCAGTAAACGGAGGTTTTTAGTGTGTAGTAACCTGAATGTTATCTTTAGTTTTTTGAGACTTAGTGGGGGTTACCTGTGCAATGTATGCATGTGTAGTAACCATGCAATAAAATTTGATAATAATTCAAGTAATACAACTTTGCAATGTATTTTTTTGGTGAATAAAAAATATTTGTTTGTAAAAAATTACTTACTTGATATTTAGTCACTCAGATTCGATGGATTTGAATACAAAAACTGTGGAAATACCCTTTTGAAGGACATCAACTTATCAACCAGAGATGAAGGTGGGCTAACGCTTGGATACTTACTTGCTGCCGCTGCACCGTTGACTTCTACATCTCGCAACTGTATGCAGTAACTCAGTCCTTTATTACTTTTTATTGAGATGCATCTACATAGAAACATAAAATTTATATTTAAATTGAATTTATATTCCATGTAATTGAATTGAAAATTTGAGGTTTCGACTGAAATTTAACAAAATTTATAAGTTTAGGATTTGTATAGAAAACCTTGAGATTGTTATGTTAAAACAATAACAGGTTTAAATTTTAAGAAGTCTATAAAACTAAGCCGATTTTTTCATTTCAAAGGTTTTCGATAATTTGATTGATGTATTGTAATTCATTGAAATTCGATTTCACTATATTAAGAAAAGGTGAGATCTCTCACGATATATAATTACGATCCTGTCAACTTGAAATTTATGTGGAGATGAGATCAGTGGCATACAGCAATGAAGAACTATGGTGGAATTCCCCGATCAGGTTTTCAAATGACTCAATCAAAAAAAATTCTTGTAAAAAATTTAAAAAAAACTTTAAGGGATTAGATGTATTTTCAGTATCACTTTGTACAATATTTTGAAAATTTCTCAAGAATTCTCTCCGCTTGCGGTCACTCAATTTGACCAAAACTGGAATGTCCCCCCTCTCAGTAAATCCTGTGTACACCCCTGTATGAGGCCTCATTTGCGTTGTAGTCACATTAAATAGAGCAGAATTCATCAATTTCATTTTATATTTAGCTGATGTTAAACCTGTTTGCACAAGTGAGAGTCGCGATATACAAAGGAAAGGTTTCCAGTTTAGATGTTGCAGAGGCTCATACTGCAATTCAAGTCTTTCTCTAACTCTAAACATTTGGACAGTTTTTTTGTGTATTTGTTTTTTTATGTAAACGTGGAAATTTTCAATGAATTTTAAATTGTAATAATGCGCTAAAATTCCATTCCAGAAGAAATCCCCACCACATCCTAAAATATTTTCTGCTGTCTTAGCAAAGGAATGAATTTTAGCAAACGTGAAGATGTGGTTTCATTTTGTAAATTTGAATTGACGTTTAATTGAAATTTCTTTGACGTTTTGGAAATTGGAGAAAAGACTGTTTGCAAAATATGCAATTGTAGATTGCGACTTGCGATACAAAGTATTCTTAGATTTTATTATTCTATTATACTGTTGATCCTCATGCTTTATGCAAAGTTGGATAGATTGAAGATAACAAAATTATTTCGAACATTTCATGCTATAGTTTAATTTATTGTAATGTGGTGAGAACTTATAATCATGTACCAACCTCTTAGTAATATTATATATATATATATAAATTTATAATTAATATTACAAATAGAAATGGCTTAATAAGACCATTTAGCGTTATTACATTAGTTGTCTAGTCCGGAATTTGTTAATTCGTGTAGGCCGGATAAATAAATATATGAATTTAGGCATATATCCTAGGGGTTATTTTGCGTCCTACCAACACCTGAAGCCGACATACTTTCTCAAAAATGGGCTCCCACTTGTGAGTGACTAATGTGGATTTTTAAAAATCAGCTTGGTCCAGGCTGCAACCCACATTTGTTTTTTCTTGACCAGAGTACAGTCAGCAATTTTTAGTCCAGTAATCGCTAAGTTACCAAAACATTAATAAAGCACTAGAAAAATGGAAAGTGTATAGAAAACAACAAAGCAAGATGGCATTTACGCTATTTATGTTGGGCTTTTTGACATAGGTAAAGAGTTGACGTGGGCTAACTCGTAGTGTCGCGGGCTCACCTGCCTCACTTCCACCCTTGATATAGCCCATAGTTAAGAAAAAATAAATATGATAAAAATAGTATGGAAAACTAATCAATCATTATTTATGACTTTAATGTTTTAGGGGATTGAGAGACATTTTTTCATTTTGATTACTTAACTGTAATCCCATTCAGATAAAATCTTGATCCATAACGGAAGAATAGTAGTCATATTTGTCGATAAATTGAAGCAAAATTAGGAAAATTATTAAAATTAATGACATCCAACCGTTTTATAACCATTGTTATAATTCCCTTCAATTAATTAAGCGTTTAAAACTTTACTTTAAAATCACTTTTTAACAACTAGATAAGATTAATGCCGTCAAGTGCAATGCCTAAGATATATATATATATATATATATATATATATATATATATATATTGTAATTCGATTTACGACTGTACAAGAACAACTTTCTATCTCAGTTTGCTGTCGACGTGCTTGCCATTCCTGTAATTAGTATACCTCTTAAAAAAATTTATCTCGCCATACAGTTTTATCATCAATAAATTTATACTAAGCGATTGAAATGTAAATTTTTATGCCGCCTCAGAAATTAGAAAGCGTTATTTGTACAACTTTTTTGAACAAGTGGGCAATGCTTGTTAGAATTTTTTACAGCTAAGTGACTTAGGGAAATATTGGAACACAAAGTATTATTGTAACCAAATGAGATTGCAATAAAGTCTGTTATTCGATTTATTGTTGTTCATAAGCTAGTTCATGACAGAATCTTGTTCACTTGAGATTGCGTGTGGATTTAGGTAAAAATCTGATGTTTGGCTTTCCTATTAGACATACTTACAGAAGTCATTTAATATGAAAATTATGAGACGGTGCAACTTTTGAAGCATGATAGTTAACCCGGATAATTCCGGACAGGATGAAACTAATGCAAATGCGACACAGGGCAGGTTAAATTTTTGCTTCAAATTAGTATGTATATATATATATATATATATATATATATATATAGAGAGAGAGAGAGAGAGAGAGAGAGAG
>CABFPE010000173.1:673454-689458 GCA_900660155.1 Hofstenia miamia | reverse complement strand
GAGAGAGAGAGAGAGAGAGAGAAGATGTATGGGCTAAGTAGCAAAATTGAATCAGGCTCTAAAGAAGATGAAGAATTGGAAACCACCACATGGGCATTGGGTGAAGAGGTTCACCTGACTTCAAAAGGTGCAGCATAGCAGCAGCATTGACGGACTAATCATGTGTAGTTGTCTAGCGTTTATGATAGTGCTAGAGCCATTTCTCTTGGGGAATAACCCAAAAGGGAAGTGATGTAGGCAACTTTAGACTGATAACATGTTCTGCAACTACTTAGATATTGATACATTTGGGGATTTCAGGCAGGCTTACCTTTTGCTTATAGAAAAATTTGGAATTTAGGATTTAGTGATGAAGAGTTGTAAATGAATGAAAAGAACATACAATGAAAGTAAGGAAAGTAAAAAGAAATTTGCACTTAATGGACAGAAAAATATAAAAATATACCAAAATATTCACAAGGAGGGGACTAATATCGTTGAGGAAGTATAAAGGTCGAAGGCTATGATTGAAAGCATGGGAAACAAATTAGCCTATAGGATCATTTTTGAAGGTAAGTATGGATTTGCGGAAAATGTCAACAAAATAATGACGGAACGAATGTAAGCCAAAATAGTGTCTATGTAGAAAAACAATGAGCTTGGTGACAGAGGAAATACACAGATGCTTATGACAGGCATAGTTAAAGAGGTAACAGAACTACTGATTAAGATAGCACTGCATCAAGCAGTCAACAATTTGGGTGATGAAGAAGGGCCCGAGCAATTCGGAATCTACTCAAAAGTGGGAGAGGAAAAGAGGTGATAATTATGGTTACACTGTAATGAAATTATTTGGTAGTGTGCAACAAGAAACTGGCCTTATAGTAATCGATAAATATACAAAAAATAACTTATCTAAAAAATTCACAAATTTTGTAGTCCATAGTTTTGATTTAAATGAAGTTTGGATACTGAATGCGGAAATATATTTCCGGTGTACAGAATTGATCGAGCGAAATCAAGAATGAACGATGTATAATCCCCAGGCTTGTTCCGGAGGCAATATTCTACTCCCGCAACCCGCCAAGCACCGCAGATAAAATTTGTGGATCCGCCTCGCAAATACCCTCCCCGTCCCCAAAAACAAAATTAATGGAATTAAATAATTTAATAATGTATAAGAAAAAGTAAGAGTAATCAGAATAATTATAATAGTGATAGGTACGTAACAATAAGCAATGATTTTCTTAATCAGAATCGGTTTCGCAAAAATGCTTTTCTAAATGTACAACCGAGTCTCATGAAAAAAATTAACAGTCTTTTCATTAAATTTTGCATATGATTGCAATTTTTTATTTGAACCATGGATTGGAGGACATTGGTCTTTGTTTGCGGCGAAGTTTTGATAAAATCAGCCCATTGTTTCTGAAAAACCTTTCAACACACGCAGATGAAATGGAAACTGACAAAAACCTTTTTGCTGCCTTTTGCAAAAGGGGAAATCTCAATGGCGCTTACCAACTCTTCAAAATGTGTATCTTAAGAACAAAACTGGTGATATTTACGAATTACAATACAATAATGAATATATTTTTATTACTGAATTATAACGCTAAATCAAAATTTCAAAAATCAAAAAAAAATATTCTCAGTAGAATGTAAAAACCACTAATATATTTACCCTGCAGACCACCGTAATTCCTCATGAGGACTGAAATTGCGACCCACCCCGCCCCATCACACAAGCCTGAAGATCCCAAACTGTCAATTGCATCTTTAAAGGCACAAGCATTTCTTTCTAAAATTGCTATTTGAGAATCCTGTTATTTCGACACATCTATGGGTTAACGTGCTGTGCTGCTACAACAGTTTAGGAAAGTATTCATAACACGATTGCGTTATTCGTTATGACTAGTTTCAGAAAATATTCCAGTTAACAATTTGAATAGGATCATACGAACGTCATTAATGCCGAGCGATAATGCAGGCTCAGAGATCTAATAGAATTTTTCTTATATAATACAATTTTTACTGTTCACATCGACACATACAATTTGTGAACCTCTGAAACAAAGTTTTAATTTAAAGATCCAATTAGTATTAAGAAACAGAAGGAAACCATTGAGATAAAAATGTACATGTATAAAAAAACAGGTAAACCAAGTCAAAATTTAGTGTACGTGTGGAAGACATTTTATATTGCGAATATGGAATCAATATTTCCAATGTGATGTAATCAATCCATACCTTGTTCAGAGTTTTAGAATTTGATCATATCCATTTGAAGTGGCACTACTTGAATCCATCTAAGTCTTATAGGAATTCATTTAGGGTTGTGAAGATCTTTGCTGTTGCATGGACTCCTAGATTATTATAGTCCATGGCTGTTGAAATAAATTGTATGAAACATTGCGGGAAAACAAAATTTTCGAAACTAAGAAAAATGGACAAAATTACCGAAATTAACCAAATAACAAACGAGAGTTTAGCAAGTACACAGCGAATGAGACGACTGATGCTAGAAAGCGAAGAGGCCGGAAAAGAAACTCTTATTAACTTGAATCAACAAGGCGAAAAGCTTGATAAAATTACTGGTCAAACAAACATCTTAGAAGAAAACTTGAAAGAAACACATGAAAACCTTTCTAAACTGAACAAAGTATTAGGAGTATTTGGTAATCCTTTTAAAAAAAGGAAATCGCCCACCAAAGACTCTATAGAATTAGGAATTGCAATTCAGAATTCTAATGAGAAACTCAAAGTTTCGGCACCATTAGCACGAAAGCCAATTGGCAAAGTCTCTTCTCCCATGGTTTCAAAAATTACTGGAGACCAGAGGGAAAATGAAATTGAAGAAAACTTGCAATTTGTTGATGAAATGGTCGGAAGCTTGCGCAATATGGCAGTTGATATTAATAAAGAGCTTAATGCCCAAAGTGGGAAATTGGACTATTTGTCCGCTAAGGCGGGTGCAACTGCAAAGAGTACTGTAATAGCAAGTCAACGCTGTGAAAAACTCTTGAAAAAATAATAAATATAGCAAAAACTATTGTATTCTATGGTTTTTTTAGAGAGAGATTATCATTTGTCATTGAGACCTGATGGTTGAAAATATGGTCACAATACATAAAAAAAATAAGTCCAACTAAAATATTTCTGTATAGTCCAAAAATTCATTTTTGATTTGGCTAGCAATGAAACTATTCCTAGGACAGCTTGTACGTTGATGTTGATGGAATTTTCGTGGCCTTATAAGTAAGTAACTTGACAGATTTTCAGTGAGAATGACATTATGAGGGAACGACATTACCTGTTACATTGGGTTTTAGCTGTGATTAAATATATAATGCTTGCAATTGAAATATATCCATTTCATTTTGAAATTTACCTGAAAAAATTTTGTAATTGATCGTATAAATCAGCATAGCTATTCAAGGTGAATTTTTCAAACTGTGAATATTTTATAAGTAAATACAACGAATTTAAAACAAAAATTAATGTGCTTAATTAATACCAATATTAGTATTTGAGTTGATCACTAATTTTTTATTGATGATTTCAAATCTAAGATCTCTGTCAAATATATATATATATATATATACATATATAAAATTTTTGCAGGAGTAAAGGAAAAAAATTGATATTTTGGGAATAAATGGCAATTCCAGCCAAATGCCTAAGAAATTTTGGACAGACTCCTGCTCGATAATCTAAGAAAAATTTTAAAATGCAGTTTTGCTGAAAATGCAAAAAGTGTGAAAAATTTGGCAATAATTCAAATTTACAGTGATAAAATTCTTGATATCTCCGAAATACCACTACTTCCTTTTTCAAGGAGCAACTTGTTATATTTTTATATGAAATAGTGTCTACATTTAAGTCTGAATATCAATGATGAAAAAACCCATTATCATTAATTTGAAACGAAATATTATCAAAATTCGGCTGAAATTACATATTGAAATTATTTGTTTGTGCTTCAAAGAATTTTAAAATGACATGAATTTGATGAAAAGGCTAAAATGATCGATGATCTTCTTAAAACATGGAATGTCTTTCCGAATCTTTAAATATTCAATTCGGATCTTTGAATGTCTATTTCTCGAATCTTTGAATGTTTTTCTTCAATTTTTGATCGGTAAAACTGTAATCGTTAAGATTTTGCAAATCAGCATTTGCGGGAACCTGTTAAATTTTTACACACGGCACAATGAATAGTAATACTATTAAAGAGGTTACTGATGAAAGCTTAGCCAGCACCGAAAGAATGAAGCAAATGGTGATAGTTAGTGAAGAATGTGGTAAGGAAACTCTAGTTAACCTTAATAAACAAAGTGAACAACTTGAGAGATTGAGTGGCAAAACACAGATAATCGATGAACATCTTGAAGAAAGCAATCAAAATATTAAAAAAATTGGCAAATTTATGGGGCTGTTTTCTAATCCATTTAAGAAAGTGAAGAAAAAGAAAAAGCTAATGGAAAAGTCCAATTCATTTTCTAATAAGGGTGCCAACACTCCGAGCCCTTCCTCACCCGAAAATGTGGAATATTCAAGAAAAACAAAATCAGTTCCTATGATATCTGTGATAACAGGTGACGAAAAAGAAAGGCAGATGGAAGAAAATTTGGATTTTGTTGATTCCATGGTAGGCAATCTCCGCAACATGGCCGTTGACATAAACACAGAACTTACACAACAAAATCAAGCCTTGGACGTGTTATCATCAAGAACCGATTCTACGGGTAAGGCCGTAGTTGAAGCCAGAAATGAATGTCAGCTCTATCTTGATAAGAAAAGCCGTGAAAAAATAAACAGTGCAACTAGAATGAAGAAGAAGTAAAATATGAACCACGTTTCAAAGAATAATTATATATTTCAAATTAGCATTGATCTACATTGATCTATTTAATAATATATCCATTAAACAGAATTCCATGATTTCTTATTAGAAAAATATACATGCTTTGCCTTTAATTTAAGAAGGCTGCAAATGTTGATAAACAGACTTGTCAACGGGACTGAATTTCTAGGCTCGGCTTGTTATAATTTTGACTAGGTTCGGCTCGGGGTGGCTCACCACGTATAATCTTTAAATGAGTCTGGTTTGAACTCAATGTTTTTTGAAAAATATGCGCTCTCAGCATTTTTTACATAACTCTTTCTATTATTTAATCTAAATAAGATTATAAGAAAGGAATATTGCATGAAAAAAATAAGAAAAATCCGCATAATTAAATTTAAAATCAGTACTATACATTTGCTTTGCTTAAATAAGGCTCGTTTTGGACTTGTTGTATATCCAATGCTCTTCTCAAGCTCGGCTCTGTTCGTTAGAAGCTCGGCTAGTTGACAAATCTGTGGATAGATTATATGATATCCTACACTTTCAGAAAAAATCTCTTATTTACTAGAAAATCAATCTTTTATTATTTTTTATTTGAAATATCTTTTCGAAATTAACAATGATATATAAGAATAATTTATGCGAAATTACCACATGGCATCTCAAACTGTACAATAATTATTAATATTAGTTTACTATAAGTATTTATTTATATTCAATTAAATAATGTATTTATGCATTTCATTATAAGATGTTAGCTTAATTAATTTTGTAAAAGCCATTTTTTTGCAAATAATTAGCATTTATTTGCAAGGATATTTAGTTACATATAAATAAATGATTTACATAAAAAAAATTGCATGGCCATTTTATGTAATTGTATTGCTCTTATACAAGTTATGAATTGCCATTTTCATTAATTATTGACTTTGTGATATGTGCAAGATTAAAATTATTTTTTGTAGAATTATCATTTTCTAGATATAATTCTCTTATACATTAAACTAGAAATTATTTTCTTAAGTTTAAGAGGTAATTTTTGAAGTATTATTTGAAGACATTAATGACTTAAGTGTAGTATTTCAAGATGAAATTCTTTTGATTAATTGCATAAACTTTCAAGATTTCTTAAATACAAAAGAATTTTTCTACGAGTGTATTAATTAAAACAAAAAAATATGAAATATTTAATTCTTTGGCATTTCGAGTTATTAGATCATTTTTGTTCACCGGCCTAATATTACAAAAGTTGAAGTATTTGTTTTCTTCATAAATAACTGATGACGTCTGGTTTTTTTATTTTAACATTCAAAATTTTCGCACTAAAACATGTTCATTTTCATTTGTCATTTACAAATGAAGATGTTTGCCCGTTTTTTATTTAAAACATGCTTACTCTTAATATATGTTATTTTTTGAGTAAACGCTATCATACAAATAAATTTAGAAATACAATAACATTTTATTTTTAGCTTTAGTTTATCTAGGCAAACCTCAATCTGGTTGAATATAAATTAGCGAACTCTCTTTCACCAAATTGACAATTGGCTTCGTTTCTTAGAATTTATGAGAGAGCATCGTTTTTAAATATAGGCAGTATAGTTATAAATAATCTGATTGGGCTCTTGCAACTAAATATTTAGAGTTTCCTAGACTTGTATCAATGATAATTCATTGACAAATTCAAATTACTTCTTAAAACACGTCTTAAAACACTACATCAATTTAATGAAACATCAAGATATCTAAAAGTTAACAAGTCTCAGGGACCAAGCAAATTCACCAACATGGTTTATAAATGAAGCAATGACTACTATGCGACATATTAAATCAATGCATTAATGAAGATGTTTATCCAGAGGAATTAAAAATTGCAGAAAAAATAGTACCTACTGTATATACAAAAAGGTGATATTGATGAAGCTATTTATTACAGACCAATCTCAGTTCTATCAATTATTGTAAAATATTCGAAAGAATTTTATATAACCAAATTAATGACTATTTCGAAAAATATCAAATAATACGATCTTTACAATTTGGATTTAGAAAGAATATGTCTACGAATAATGCATTAATTTTTGTTTTAAACGACTTGATAAATCACATGCATAAAGGAGATAGTATTTACTTCTTAGCATTATATCTATGTAAAATAAATTAAAGATTTTAAAAGAAATGTAAAAATGTATTTAAAACCAAGAAAAATCAAATATTTTATTTACCTAAGAACTCAATAACTCTCGACAACCAAGCTTAGTCATTGAACCAGAAAAAAACTATTTTTAAAATCTTAATAAGTGCTTATCACTTTATTTAGATAGTGATTATATATACAAAGGATTTTAAAAACAAATATTATTATTATTATTTAAAAAAAATGTTTGTCTAAATTTTCAAAAATATTATAAGTAACTTATACTAAATTGGATTAATGATTAAATTGAAGCTTAAGTTCATATATTAATTAAACAAAATTGGACGATAACAAATCTCCAATATCATTTCGAAGGGTTTACAAAATGTCGTTTGATATCTTTCCAAGATTTGTCGCCGTAGTCACTGAGCAAATTCTTTTGATCCAAAGCCCATTGAGAAACCTTCAAGCTCAGTGAAGACTCGAACATGAAACTCTAAATTTAAAATGTTTGTCAATGAAGATATTAACACAACTGCAATCAATTGTATCTAAATATCAATATACCATTGTTCCTTCAGCAATTCTTTGAGGTTTCAAATCATCATTAGAGGCAGCTTCAAAACAATTTTTATCTGGACCATGTGGTGAAGCGATCGAGTGAAGTGTTGCGCCGCCTGGTAGCATAGTACTAGCCTAAACAAAAGTGTTAAACTTTGTTTAACACTTATATTAATATATAAAGATAATTAAATATATATATATATATATATATATTGTAGAGTCACTCGGGGACATTTGAATATTTCTCTGGAATTTTATTAATTATCAATTTGTAATTTCTTATTTTCGTAATTTCTACGTCACCTCGCTATTTCGAGGTTAATTTTTTTGCAGTTACTTTGTCCCCTCAATTTTATATGACGGGTTGTTCTGCTTGCTAATTTGAATTTGCGAGGGAATGATCGCGTGATCTAAAGTTGTAAACAATTAGATTAATGCTTTGTATAAATAGGGAACTATTGTAGCAATGGTTTTTTCGCTTGGGCGCGGCGCACACAAAGACTGAAAAAAAAAATCAAGTCTTGTTTAACAGAAACGTGTTCTTTTTCCTTCGATGTCTACTTTTAATTTGGTTATTCGAATTATCTGTAACATAATGATTGCTTAAGTCATGGCGAATATTTGGGAGTCCTGCTAACCTGGCACGAGTGTGATGCGTAATGCTGTATGTTTGCAGCAAAAATCGTGGTACATTTTAGGTTACGACTATATAGGGAAATAATAAACCTTTCGTTCTTGTCATACGTGCACTTATAATAATTGACACAGAGATTAAATTATGCTGTTGGCGAACGTGAATGCGCAGCAACTATGCGCTATTTAATAGTTAGCTGAGAAATAAGAACCACTTTGAGATTCCTACGTTGCACTGAGATAGAAATTAAATGTTGAGAGAAGTAAGCACCGCACCCTCTTATCACAAGCTATGCCTTCCCCTCAGGTAGCACTCTGGCTGGACGCCGTATGAATTGGTCATCCTGGTTACAAGTTACAGTGAAATAATTACTGATATCAGTTATTACCATCTCTTGTTATATATTTTGTTGGAATAGTGGCTGCTCTATGTAGGCCTCTATAGTAACCTTCTTGCCGAGTCAACTAGTTTCTTTTTGGTAATGCCAGTATAGTCCCCAACCACCGATTCTACATGGTGACCCTGACGTGATCCCGGACTACTGCCGCTGTTTTTTCTAATTACGGTTGAGTTTGTTTTCTTTTGGTGTGCGAAGCTGGTTCCACTACCCTAGATGTATACTGGTGTGTTCATGCTAAATCACTTGGTAAGCGTCTTGATGCTATGAGGGTGTTACCTCTCCACTTGTGATTCGTTTGTGTGGTTTGCCATTCTTGTCTCCATTTCGTGCATGTCAGAACGTTGTCACCAAGCCTTTGGTGATGGATCCTATCCCACGATTTTTGCTCACTGTTTCGCTACGCTATCGATTGGTTGCTTAGTTGACAGGCTCCCAACTGTCATCATGTCCGGCAAGCTTACAATTATTATGAGATGCTCACGTTCTCCATAGATATTGTTCCATTTGTCATGGATGGTGAGAAGAGACCACCAGTCAATGCTCATTGGCTTAGGCAGAAATTACTGGAGAAGAACGGTGCACATATCATTTGATGATGATCTTACCCTCCTGATCCTCAGCAGATTTATTAGTAATTGGAGAGGGATAGAAAGGTTTGAGTGTGTCAACATCGATTTCCCCAGCTTGCTGCTCATCTACTTTCTGAGACCAAAAGAAATCGAGAAGCCAAATGCTATGGAGAGCATCGAGATTGCCTACTGCTTGGCTAAGACAGAAAGAATTAGGCTCGTAGTGATGCTTCATGCTGAGCTTGAGACTGAAATCCCGGATCCCATTGAAAGTCTCCATTTCCGCATGGAAAACTTCTTTATCCTCTACCCAGAGTCCTACCAGCTGGTGTCGATGTATCAGACTAGTTCACCTTCGGTGACCAAGCTAATTTACACAGATTTGTTATTGTGCAAGCGGATTCCGACACACCGACTTGCTGTTGATCAGAGATTGATAATAGACACTGCTCTCCAGGCGCAGACGCTAGAGGCAATTGATCCACATAACTGCCAGTTAACCCGGATCACGGATTTGCACAAAGTGCCAATATGCTACAAGAAATCGACAAGATATGGAAGGATCCTAAATCTGATAAAAGTCCAGAAACCGAATGGCCCGTCTTAGACATAAAGAGTCCATCGGCTGAGTATCACCCATCAGTTGAACAAGTCTTGGGAGAAATTCGCTGGACAGGAAGAATTACAAAGAACAGCTATTCTCGGAGCACAACGTACCAGAATTCGTAGCTAGAGGAGCCATCTGGATCATGGCCATCTTTTTGACAAAGACTCCCACAATTGTGCTGCCAATGGATGCCACCACGAGGATTATATTAGCCAAGAAGTCGCCACACAAAATCGCAGTTTGCCCACTACCGTGGAGAGCAAAGAACGGGCTACTCCACTGCTGTCAATTACCGTCGTCATCTGGAAAATCAAAGTGGCCAATGGAGCAATTTGAAAAGTATTACGCCCGACTGGTGAGGGCGAGCAGTGTAACAGGAAGAATGTCGATTATGATGATCAGTCAACATCTAGGGATCTGCGCGTCAGACATCAACATTTTTTTAGATACTCTAAAGAAGTTTATGTGGGGCGTGACACCAAGTTCGCGATCCTCAGCCTGCAGGATGGTCCGCTCTGTACACAAAGGATGATCGAGCGTCTCCCAGCATCTACCACCCATTTTCGAGAATTGCTGGAAGCTAATGGCGTGACAGAGAAGTCCGAAGTCCTCTTTGATCCTGAAAGACTCAACTACCCTGAATGTAGTTACAATTGTTTTATCGAGACTGCCAGAAAGATCAAGAGGGGCAATAGTATCATTCTTATTACAATTCTAGAACAACTAATGAGAACGCCGGAACAGTTCTTCCGTGAGGAAGAGCTCCTCGGCACTTCCGTTGTGATCTGGTCGCGTCACATGCACAAACGAATTGAAAGTATCAATCTGGAGAAATTCGGAGGCCCACTGTTACTCCCGAAACCCACGCCACAGTGGTCCATCACTGAAGAGGAGCACATCCTCACCATCAAACACTGCCCAGAGGAATTCTCAGGAGATCTGGCTATTCAAGAATGCCTGCTCGTGGAATCAAAGGACAATGACACCCTGAGCATGATGAAGTCGTGTCTAATGGAGATTTTTTCGAAAGAAGAGCTCATGCCTCTGCTATCACCAGGGAGATGCATAGCTCTGGATGTGGAATGCACCACAGCTCGACTGCCCAGATTGACAAACTACATTCCCATGGCCTGAGAGGGAAGTTTTGGGACACTCTTATGGAGATGTGCATAAACAACCCCGTCACTATTGGCACAGCTTGCTTTCGAGGAGAGCTCGACTTCAGGAACCTAGAGAAGAATGTTGAAAAGCACAACCTATTGTGCATACCACTACCTTGCATCAAAACGCCTCTCATCTTGCTGAAATGGAAAGTAAAGAAAGGGAAGAAGAAAGTTGCGGTCCACCTACCTGACAGACTGAACTTCGTCTGTTCAGTGAAAGACGTGAAACACCTTAGTCAGACCAATGAATACAAAGCAGTTCGCGACCAGCTCATTGACGGTGATAATCGAGAGTGGGTATTCTTAGATGGAAAGCTAGCCATCCGTGATATTTTTGTCAAGGGACTCCCCGTCCACAAACAGTTGGAGAAGATCCACAGTAAAATTGTGGAGTTAAATCCTCGAGTCCTGGTACTCTTTCAAGCCGCGGGTGACCTGTTATGGACTAACAATGTCAAGACCGTCACTCGGTACTACGACGTCACCAAACGCATTTAAATTATAACCATGTTGCGAGCCGATGCGTCCAATCCTGAGGAGATGACCCTCCAACAAGTTCAGGAGTACTGCTCTTTGTTCGTCGACCACCCCACCCACATGGGGTCGTTATGAGAAGTTTTCAAACATTTCTATCCTGAAACTATGATCAATGCCAAGGACGCTCATATGTCGGACACTGATGCACTGATGACGCTACTGGTCACACTAAAAGGGCTTCGTCTCTACCAGCACTTCCACGATACTTTTACTCACAGGCTGAACAATCTACGCCAGAGTTGCCCTATGAGCATTAGGCTCCCCACACTATGATTCTTCCAACTCCGAGACGAAGTAGTTACCCAGCGAGAGGTCCTGATGCAATCAACGCGCACTCCACAGTATGCCGAGCTCCAGAACTGGGATGAACCTCTTGCTGCCGAATTAGTCAAAGTGACTCAAGCTGTTGTCTCCAGGCCACCACTCCAGAATTAAATTGAGCAAAAGGGGGGATATTGTAGAGTCACTCGGGGACATTTGAATATTTCTCTGGAATTTTATTAATTATCAATTTGTAATTTCTTATTTTCGTATTTTCTACGTCACCTTTGACGTCACCTCGCTATTTCGAGGTTAATTTTCGTTGCAGTTACTTTGTCCCCTCAATGTTATATGACGGGTTGTTCTGCTTGCTAATTTGAATTTGCGAGGGGAATGATCGCGTGATCTAAAGTTGTAAACAATTAGCAGGTAATGATTAATGCTTTGTATAAATAGGGAACTATTGTAACAATGCTTTTTTCGCTTGGGCGCTGCCCTCAGAAGGACTGAATTAGAATCAAGTCTTGTTTAACCGAAACGTGTTCTTTTTCCTTCGATGTCTACTTTTAATTTGGTTATTCGAATTATCTGTAACATAATGATTGCTTAAGTCATGGCGACTATTTGGGAGTCCTGCTAACCTGGCACCAGTGTGATGCGTAATGCTGGATGTTTGCAGCCTAAATCGTGGTTCATATTAGGTTACGACTAGGTATAGGGAAATAATAAACCTTTCGTTCTTGTCATACGTGCACTTATAATAATTGACACAGAGATTAAATTATGCTGTTGGCTATTGTGAATGCGCAGCAACTATGCGCTATTTAATAGTTAGCTGAGAAATAAGAACCACTTTGAGATTCCTACGTTGCACTGAGATAGAAATTAAATGTTGAGAAAAGTAAGCATCGCACCCTCTTATCACAAGCTGCATTCCCCTCAGGTAGCACTCTGGCTGGACGCCGTATGAATTGGTCATCCTGGTTACAAGTTACAGTGAAATAATTACTGATATCAGTTATTACCATCTCTTGTTATATATTTTGTTGGAATAGTGGCTGCTCTATGTAGGCCTCTATAGTAACCTTCTTGCCGAGTCGAACTAGTTTCTTTTTGGTAATGCCGTTATAGTCCCCAGCCACCGATTCTACAAGGTGACCCTGACGTGATCCCGGACTACTGCCGCTGTTTTTTCTAATTACGGTTGAGTTTGTTTTCTTTTGGTGTGCGAAGCTGGTTCCACTACCCTTGATGTATACTGGTGTGTTCATGCTAAATCACTTGGTAAGCGTCTTGATGCTATGAGGGTGTTACCTCTCCACTTGTGATTCGTTTGTGTGGTTTGCCATTCTTGTCTCCATTTCGTGCATGTCAGAACGTTGTCACCAAGCCTTTGGTGATGGATCCTATCCCACGATTTTTGCTCACTGTTTCGCTACGCTATCGATTGGTTGCTTAGTTGACAGGCTCCCAACTGTCATCATGTCCGGCAAGCTTACAATTATTATGAGATGCTCACGTTCTCCATAGATATTGTTCCATTTGTCATGGATGGTGAGAAGAGACCACCAGTCAATGCTCATTGGCTTAGGCAGAAATTACTGGAGAAGAACGGTGCACATATCATTTGANTATATATATATATATATATGAAAAAAATTTACATTTAATATTCATTTGTCTTTTTTCATTGTTTCATTCGACATTAAATATCAATATGTAAATGAGGTATGCATTAGCAACTAACCTTAGCTTCATAGTTTCCCTTTATTAGTCCCATAAATTCTGACATGCAGTTGCCTAAGTAATTTTATAAGTTTTATAAAGCATTTTTTGGCCATACGGTGGTAGAATGGTGGACGAAATGTGTGTTCGGCTACTGACCATCGTGGCGGAAATATAACAAAATCAGCGATTGCAGTGCCTTTCTTTAATGACTGAGATGTGAGAACTGTGAAAATACATGGGTCCTAAATGGAAATATTTAAATAGGTAATTCATAAAGAAATCACTTACAATGTGATCGAAAGAGACGGAATTGATAACACAAAAATTGTCCAAATTGTACTTATAGGGCACATAGTTTCCTCTCCAAGCAACAACATCAAAACAAGAGTGATCCTAAAATTGGAAACCAGTCAGAATTTTATTTTTCGATTGAAATAGAGTTTACAACAATAAATTCATACTGTTCATATTCAAAAAATAAACCTTTATCATAAATGTTGCATGTGATATCTCAATTTTATAGTTGCATACATTAAGTGATCACAAAAAATGACTGCCCATATATTGACTCTTTTCACAGGATTATCACAGATATGTAAGTGGGGTTGGCCTAGGTTGGCTTGGGCAGGGCTGGGTTGTGTTGGGCTGGAAGTAAATTATGGATTTTTTTGGACAAGTTTAGTCGTATATATGAGATAACAATATTTACACTACTCTGTTAAATTTGTTATAAAGAAAATGCTCTAAAGTTGCACTTTGATATTGTGGTATTATTTTAAACATTATTTTTTATGACAAGCAAGAAAATTTTCAGCAAACATGGGCTAAATGTTCCATACTTTTCGACATTGGCTAGGTTGATTCTTTGCCAGTTCGGCTTTGACGACGTTGGTTCAACCCATGTAAGTCAAAGCTAGGCTGTGCCTGAAACGTCAACTCTTCAGGCATCTCTGCATTACCAATTGCTTTCTGCATGTTACATAGAAAAAATAGAAAATATCCATGGCAAGAGAAGAATATTTGTCTATATTTATGGAATCAGGTTAATTTTCTAAATTCTTAGAACCTTACTCATATTGCAAGAGCTTGTCTAAGCGAAATTTAAATCAAAGTTGACTCGAAGTTTCTGAAAGAAACCTATGCAAAAAAGCAAGTAGCGTATTAAACATTAATCTAAATATATTCAAAAATCATGTTCTTTATACTTAATTCTATAGACAGATATACTAAAAATATTTAGGGACGACTTCCGTTATTAAATTCTATGAAAAATATAAGTTCCCTGTATTATTTATATCTGTACTAATTAGCATTTTCTAGTAAAACAATTCAAATTTAACACCAAACAACCTGTTTTTCCATTAAACTCACAGCCGTTTCGTTCACATTCTAATACAATTTTCTTCAAGTCTATTACGAAATTTGGGAACCTGGTACTAGGACACCTCCATGGGTTTGTCTGCTTCTCTGTAATTGCGAAAATTTGACACAAACATTATTTCTGTGTTTGAAGTACATTAACCTATAGAATTTTCTCAGTGGAAATTCCGATTTTTACGAAAGCATTCAAATTCGTCTCATACCAATTGCTAAGATAACAAATCGGTGTAAAGTCAATGATACCAACTTATCTCTTTTTAGTTTTGTCAGTAGATCACCTAAGTGTCGTCCGGGTGCGCGGCGAATTTTAATGTGAAAATCTATCTAGTATTCCGTAAATGTTATGCACATGTAAAATATTTCCAAAAACCTGTTGAGCATAGAAGAGTTCGTCGTGATATTTTTGCACAATTTTAAAGTCTATGTCTTCGATGTCGTCAAAGCAAGCAGTTGGATGAAGAAAATCTTGAGGATTCGCAAGACCGTTTGCTCCTAATAATGAATATGTTAATGAACATATAAAGCATGAACCTCACCTATTGGTCCCAAGTCAGGTAACGTGAAGTGCTCACCGTATACTTCAAGTACATAGCCATTACTTGGTTCTGAAACATTCACCTGAAATCTCATTGAACGCTAAAATATTGTAACTCAAAATTATTTTTTACAAGTATATCAAATTTGTGCTGAATAAATATGTTGCATAGTTACATTAATCAATCCAACCTCACTTCATAACCAGAAATGAAAATCATGTTTGAATAAAATTTGACAATTTTGAGTTATGCGAAGATATATATTCAGTACGCTTGGCACTGTTTGATTCATGTCACACATTGAAATTTGTTCAGAGTGGGTTTATTCGGAAATTTTCAAGGCTTACCTATCCAATACTACATTTATTAGATACTAATAATTGCGAGATAGCGATAGATCTAGATGGAAATTTCACTTTAATTGAATGAACTTTTTCTTACCTGAATTACACAGATTTCATTGGGCGGGACCTCCAACTTTCCAAACTCCGTTGTGATGTACAGCGTACCTTTCTGAGGGACAATAAGGAAATCACCATCTGCATTACAGAATGCTCTAAATAGAGATATAACAACTAAGTTCGAACAGTTTTGACGTGCACAATGCATATGTAAAATGTAGTTGAATTGACAGTTAATACACTATATATATATATATATATA
>CABFPE010000173.1:652813-667646 GCA_900660155.1 Hofstenia miamia | reverse complement strand
ACTTCACGAATAATCATACCTTTCAAACACCTTTTAAGCACAAGTCAAAACTCAAATATTAATTTCTGTTGAAGAAAAAAATATTATAACTCTTTGTAAGAGAATGAAAGTTTCCAAAAACAGGAAAATAAATCATAAATATTTAAAAAAATTCAGAAAATAGATAGATCAATATACATAGTTTGTAATTCACAGATTATTAGAAACTTCTAGTAATATGTAATTGATATTTTCAAGGATTTTTAAAAGTTATATAAAGAATTGACTGTGTATATGACGACTAACTTCAACATTATCAGCTCATTAATTATTGCTTTTTACAATTACTTATAGAAATAATTTTTAGGTCATAGCGTTGTGTATAAAAATTTATACAGACTATAAACTTGCTGGAGTTTGTGTAGTGCTTTGAAATTATTTTTACTACACTATTAAATCCATTTTCTTTTGATATTTATGATTATTGACTTAGTTTTGTGTTCTTATATTTTTCTTTTTAGTTGTAAATCATAACATCACATCTATACAATTTCATATTTGTATCGATTGCACTTCGCCAATATCTCAAGATTTTTACTCTGCTTCTAATGCTCCTACGCCTACCAGGACTACTTCGACCTTCTTTAACTTCCACAGCTTCCTTTTTTCTTCTGCCAACTCCCTCGACTTGTCTTTCTTCTCTTTCTATTTGCTTTCTACATTCCAATCCTTTGCCACTGCTATGTCAATCACTGTTCCCCTTATTTTCTCTTTATCTACTACTACTATGTCTGGCCAACTTCTCACACATTGCAACCAGATGACCTACCTTTTCCAACTCTTTTTACATAGCCTACACTTATCAATTAAATAATCTCTTTTGTCTATGTGCTTCTTAACGCAGTTTGTCCTTATTGCTTGCGTATGTGCTGCTAATATCAGTGCTTCTGTTTCTTTCATTAATCCTGCCTTCCTTAGCCACTTGTTGTTGCCTTGTCTGTCACATTTTTTCCATGCACTGTCTATGTCTTGTTTGTCTCTCTGCTTCTATCCTACACTGGTATGATTTCTTTCCCGCCAGTTCTGTTCTTATTCTCCTTAGCTCCATGCTAACCTCAGCAGTTGTTCCTTAATTTGCTTTGCGACATAATCCTTTAGTCAGAGTTTTTTCCGTTTCTACAGTTTCCTCCACAACAATCAACCCTTTTCCTTTATGCCTTGTTATGTACAGTTTAAGTTAAATGCTCTCTTTGCTGCTAGTACCTTCTTTATCTCCCTCCTTAGCTCCCTCATTTCATTCTTTTTCCATTTAACTATACCTCCCGAATATCTCAAAACTGATCTTTCCCACTATTTTGCCCATTCAACGCTGAATTCAGTAGAAACTTCCTTACCCTGCCCTTGTATTCCTTTTTCAAACTCGAGTTAATCTGCTTAATTTTGTTTTGAAGTACGAAAAGTATTTATCAGCGTAAAATTGATAAGGCTAGTGGGCCAGATGGACTTCCATCATGGTTATGTAATCTGTTTGCCGATGATCTTGTTGAGATATTCATGATGATTTTTAATGACATTATTGAAAAGAAATATCACCCATCTCAGTGGAAAATTTCAAATGTTATACCCTTATTGAAAAGAACCATTTTTGATCATAAAGTTAATAAATATGACTCACTGCTCTACCATTCTTCTCCAACTTTTTGTTATTATTATTATTTATATTTTTTATTATATGGTCTTTCAACTCTACCAGCATTCATGCTAATATTGTATTCTTAAAATATGACTGCATTCATCTATTGCATAGGTCTTTCCGCTTGATATCTTGTTCTAGATCGCATTGCAAGCTAATCTACTGGTCACGCTTTCTCCATTCCAGTTAAATCATATGAGTTTATAAAAGTACAGTTTTACGTACGAAAAATATTCAAAGAATCACAGTCTTTCATATCTCACCTTCGAAAAATCGTCCATGGTAATGTTCAGGTACTATAATTATTATTTTATATATACTTGTTTATTTACTTAAGGAGCAATTCGATATATCATTCCATGAATCTCCAAAGTATTTGAAAAAAACAAAAATTCTACATATAGAAACGCTAATTGTTATGTAATTAAAATCTATTATTGGCATTCTATCATTTAAAAGTTTTAGTTATAGTCAGATTAATTTTATCAGAGGATGTTGAACAGAATCCGAACTCATTTTCAATAATAATATTAGCATTGTCTTAGCTAATTATAATCAAAGCCTTAAATTTTTCTATGTAAGTGCTTGAAGCAAAATTGCATACGGCATTGAAATCCTAGATCTTGTATGTCTAATCGGAAATAACGCAATTTACTTAATCACGGAAACCTGGTTAAATAATTCTGAAGAGATAAACAATCTATACAATCCAGATTCCAATAATTTTAACATATATTTAAAAATAGGGCAGAAATGTTGTAGGCTTAATGATATATATTCTAAACTTTTTTAACTCACAACTTAGAATTTGGACATCAATTTTTGAGACTTCTGGATTAAAATTAAATAAGCATAGACCTCATGTTGTAACGAATTGCTAAACGTTTGCTATGATCCAAAAAACAGCTACAGTATATATCTGGATTTTGCAGCCACGAAATTGATTAAATAGATATTACTGTTTTGGTGAACAACGTTATTAACGCTTTTGGAGACTTCAAAACTAACTATTTCTATTATTCTGAATCCCTAAAGATTAAGAGCATTTGCAATATATTTTATTTAAGACGTATTAATAATACCAACCTACTTGTCTATTTCATAACTAACAGTATTAATAATAATACAAGATTTATCTTGGAATCATTCAGTGACCATAATATTTGGGCCTATATTAGCAATTGCAAATTCAATAAGGACACGACAAAATAATCTATTTAAGTGACTTAAGAAACTTGATGAATATGTCTTTATCAATTTGCTGAAAATCATTTCGTTTGACCGCATCTATGCATTCAATCAAGATTAAACTACGATTCAATTCATTCTGTCCGAAATCATTCATGTGTTAAATGGCCTAGTTAGGCTATGGGCTATGGTTGGATTACGTGATTTGCAGCAAGAAAAGCTACAAAATCACTTCACATCGCTAATTATCTCGGTTGTTAGACGGGAGATTTACACCACAGTGTAACAGGCCTAACCGTAGCCTTAGCGAAAGGGGCAAGGCGTCGGTTAGTGTAAATTTTGAAACAAGCCGCAAACAAGAATCCGTAATTTGAGGTGCACCAATTATGATGACGGCAAACAATTAGACAAAAAATACCGCAAATCTGTTTTGGATTCTAGAGATGAACGTTCGTTCAAACAACTACAAAACTTGTCAATTACTCTTATAAAAGGCTCTTGCGACATGATGTTGTCAAAATCCGATTTCTTCATTTTCGAAGAATAGCTGCTCCAAGATTTTGAGTTACCAATGATTTCAGGCAACACCTAAGAAGGTTGTACTTACGTCAGAAAACTCAAGGTACGAAGCACAATATACTGACAATAATATTCACGCCAAAAGCCGATGATTTTAGCTTAATGTCACTTCCACACCTCACTGTAGAAAATTATTTCTACAAAGGCTATACATCTATACCTAATACTTCAATACGTAGGGAATTTTATCCTGTTAATGGTTTAAAACCTGTGAATTTGTAAAAATGCCTTTTTTATATTATATATTGTAAATTTATGATTATTATATTAACTAAAAAATTAGAAGTATTCGAAAAATATATATTAGATTAAAATGGTTTTTGCAAGTATTTTAATCATTATGTTAAAAAAAATAGGTAAATATTGTTTTGAGCTTGAAAATTTGTTAAAAGGTAAATTCTGAGTTTAATTTTGGCTTAATATCATTTTACTATTTAAAAAAAGAAGTAAAAAAACTCCTAGATATAAATCCTAAGTAAAATCAAACTGATTTGTTAACAGCTATTTCATTACTGGATCGCAGCAACATTAAATAGTACTGATATTATTTCAAGAAATCANGCTTAATATCATTTTACTATTTAAAAAAAGAAGTAAAAAAAAACTCCTAGATATAAATCCTACGTAAAATCAAACTGATTTGTTAACAGCTATTTCATTACTGGATCGCAGCAACATTAAATAGTACTGATATTATTTCAAGAAATCACATCAATTAAAAATCGGTCATATTTGACAAAATTATTAAATTAGGTTTTAAGATCTCTGACTTATTTTGATAAGCATAAATCCGTGAGTCATTTATTTATAGGTGGCAATGTCTGTGTATGTAATCCAATATCAAACACTTTGTATGATACACTATTATGTATATTCGAAATCTCTGTGTTTCTTAGACAAATTATGCCAAAATCAGCAATAGAAATCAAAGGTTATGTAGTAATCTTAATCGTCTAGCTTCATTTTCTTTAAAGGCTTCTAAGTTAAGGAATGATTTAAATCTCAAAATAAAAATGGAACAAATTTGTAAACTTTGACGAAAAACTAAAGAACTGGTATTATTCAAGCTATTAAGGATATCGAGTGAATTAAATGCATGGATAGATTTCGTCTCAATTTTTTAGTATTATTTAAACACAACATTTTATGTTACACTAACAGAACACTATGATTCAAGGTTTGGATTTTGTAAAATATGATTTCTATCTTAGAGTTTATTCATATTTACGGAGGTTGACCAAAAACTTAGAGTAATTGTAAATTATATTATGTTTCCAACCTCATTTACTAAAAATACATTATATTAATTCCTAGAAAATGCAAAAAATCGTTTCTGAGGTTTTTCCTAGTGCATGTTAGCATTAAGAACTAGGTTTCACTAACTAAGAAGCTAAGCATAGTAATTTTTATTAATGGTTTTAAATGACGTCAAAATGAATTGTTAAATCAAATTTTCACTTAACTTATTCGAAGTAGAAATGAATTGGATATTAAATTAAATAATGCTAAATTGTGCATTAATTATGGATAGGAAAACGTACTTTCATTACCACGATCATTAATTTTCTCGGTCTCATTGCGTTACAGTTGTTAAATATTTCATGTATTTTAAATTTCTTAAAAAAAATATTTTGAATTTTTTTTAAAAATATATCAGATTTACCGAATCAATTATTAGATAATACTGATTTTTACTATAAGTAATGTAGAAAAATATTTTGCTTTTAAAATAGCAATTCTGAATCATATGTTATGTGTTTTTATTAAATCAAACGAATTTTTTTATATTCGCCTATGTTAATATAAAATGTGAAGTTTGCTGGATCTTAAATCCACTATCAATACCAATAAAAACTTTTTCGTGTCACAAGAGATGAGAAACCACAGATACGGTGTGTTGAATTCTTTCAACTTTTGAAAAATGTTTATCAAAGCTGAATTTTCAACAAAATACCCGTCCTGGTTACAAATCCAGTGTTTTGCTGGCAAATTTCGTCAAAGATATAATAAGAATAGAAGAAATGTAAATATTGACAGAAGTGAATACAAAATATTTTTGAGCTTGGTAGTTTTTTTTAAATATTTATATGTGAGACTTGATTTAATATTTTAATCAGGACGCAGTCAGAGGCTATGTTATACCTTGATCTCTTGTGCTATATAATGCTATTACTCTGTTCTGTAATCATGGGCATATTAATGTATCATTATATGATTATAGTTTCGAACACATTAACACATTTTCAAATTTAAATTACCAATTGTGGACATTTATTTATCCTTTAATCTTTGTTGCGCAGTTTATTGTAATTTTTTTTTAAAATTTGGTAATATGCAAATATATATATATATATATGTATATATATTTGCATTTGTATATGTATATTTATATATATATATACGGGCTCTAGATAATATGGAATTTGTATTCACTGTCCGCACTTTTGATTTTCAATAGCATCCAGAGCCTTTTTTGACGGAAAACCAGAATAATTCATTATATTCAAAATTTTTTACATTGTGCATTTTCTTATGTATGAGTTTCAGTATTTTCAGAAAAATTTTTTTTCTTTATCCAGTGCCTTGTAGATGCTTTAAAATTTATATATATATAGGGTAGTCTTGTATTTGTACAAGAATTAAGCTAAATAAATGCTATTGAAAAAAATCCTGTTGGTTTAGTAGAATTAATAATACATCAAGTTTCTATGGGATGTACTAAACTATCAATAAATTCAAATGCTAAAAAAATTCCTGCTCAGTTTACCCTGTGTGGTAAAACATTGCCGAAAGACCTGAATGATAAAGGGCACAATAATTTTACATAGGTAAATATAACACTGGGTTTTTTAAATAACTTACATCTATCAGTGATTGATTAAAAAATTACGAGTTATTGAGCCCAAACAATTTTAGCATATAATATAATCAAAACAAAACAGTGTTTTTGTTAGCGTTTTCATCTAAGTCTTCGAGAATTGGTTACGTCAATATTTACCGATATTTACCGTTTACCAAACTGTTATTTGGTTACATCTTAAGTCGGCCGTTGAGGCAGAGAAGAGTATGTGTCAGTGTCTTTTATTCTAAGCAAATGCATATAGATTTAGATCCATAAAAATATACAGTATATAATTATCTCAATAACAAATTTGTTTGAGAGAAATTATTTTCGTTATAAATGAATTGACTCTTTTGAAATTTATTCTTCTATATTTTATTGTTTTATAGCCTTAATTTATGATGAAATACAGTAAAATGTAGTGTAATATAATACAATATTAATATTTTTGCATTATTTAGCAATTTTTTATTTAATTACAAGAGATAAACAAAGCTAGTGATCTAAGGTGTGAAATGAAATTATTTGTAGTCAAAGAGGCATAAAATCTTGCATTTCATTGCAGCCTACAGAGAAGCAAATTTCAGTTTATAGCAATTTGTAAAATAAATTCATACTACAGCAAACTGCTTCAATGAAAATGTTTTCTATGAACTAATATTCCAAACTTATATATATATATATATATACGTGCTTGGATACAAAATTTTTAAATATCTACAAGGTGCTGGATGCAAAAAAAATCTATACAGGCACTAGATACTATGGTAGAAGGCACTGGATGCGGGTCAAAAAAAAAGTTTTTGAAAAAACCTGAAACTCGTAGAAAATAGACCCCATTCCAAATGCGCAATGTAAAGAATTTCGGATAAAATGAATGATTCTAGCTTTCCATCAAAAAAGGCGCTGACACTTTGGAAAATCGGAAAGTGTGGACGGTGGATACAAATCCCATAGTATCTAGAACCCGTATATATATATATATATAGTCATATTATGTTGTTTGTACAATTTGTGAAATTTAATGTTTCGCCATTTACCAGTTAAATTTTTTGTTGTTAAGAAAAAGTAATGATAATATGATTACCGAGCCCACCGTGGCAGAAATGGATGCACAGACTCAACAATATAATGAATATCGTACAGAAATACATAGAATTTTAATAAATAATGCATTCCAAACCATTGATAGTCATACAGCAATTTTTTTGCAAAATTTCATTGATTTTGTTCATATGTCGTTGTGTACGCCTTAATATGTCGCTATATGTATGTACGCTTTTTGAGCACCTCACTTCTTTTAATCGAGTAATTAATTATGAAAGCTGAGGTGGCCTAATGCCTTAGCCCTAATTCTATTGGGAATTTTTCAATATCTGTAATGGTTCCCCAAATAATTTTTCGACGTTTATAACTTACGAACTAACGAAGATATTTTAAATCTGAAAATACTAGAAGATAGAGAATTGTCTCCTCTTGTTTTTTCGACCTTAGTTTGCGAGCTAGTTTTCATTTTCCTAACAAACACCTGGATGTAATTCATACAGTTTTTCTTCCGAAAATAAAATATTTCAAGATAGTTAATGTTTTCATGGGATTAAACCGCCTCATTATCTGAACACTAGCTGTCAAAGGAATTTGAATATTGTTGCAAAAATCGGGTTTCTCTTGAAAAAAAAACCTTATTTGCATGTATCAGGAACAAGAATAAGTTTTAGCCCCACCCGATAGATGCGTTCATGCAAAAGGCTTTTAATATTTCTTAACAGGCTTGGATAAAATTTTTCAAGAATTTGGAAAAATCATTTTGTTACTTAAAAGTAACCCCAGCAGAAAGAGGGTTAAATGGTGTACCTCAAATGAACTGAAATCCAAACAAGAAAGCAGAAAACATGTATGAAAATTAACTACGGGCGGAACTTTTTTGTCACCCTGTACATATACGAGCTTTAGATGCAAAATTTTAAAATATCTACAAGGTACTGAATACAAAAAATCTATACAAGTACTAGATACTATGGCGTAGGGCGCTGGGTATGGGTAAGAAAATGAATAACCGTCATGAATTCGAAGAGTAATTATATAATTGGAACTTTGAAAGAACGGTTTCTGCAGTGAGCGATCCTGTAATTTCCTTAAAAGTATTATAACAATATAAATCTACGTCGTCATTTTATTTCTATGTGAAATAGAGAATGACAATGAATTAAACATTGACCCGATACGATCGCAATATTTACTACTACAACCCAATGCGAATGTTATGGATCGCTGTCCAATCAAATGATCACTAACATTAATCATTTTCTGATAGGGGAAACAGCAATTCATTGGTATTTCTTAACATCTTTCTGTTAATCAAGAGGTGATTTACATCAGTGTTTTTTAATAATCAATCTAATCTTTCTACACGAACCCGACCTGAGAATTTCATACTTGAACACAACCCGAAATCGGGTCGGGTTTAATCAGGTGCACGCTCTCATTCTCTAATGTAAACCCTGGCATATTGACTAAGCACGTAGTGTGATTGTATTACTCAAATATTTAAACATAAATTTAAAATTTCAATTTACTTACTTTTGTAAAGAATTTGCTTTAATTCCAAATGTAACGTGAATGCATATCATTCAGTCACCGCTATAAAGGCTTCTGTCTCTTACATTGCTTGTAGTCTGTTGGTATAAGAGTTTGTACTGAATAAGCATCATGGAATATTATTAAAGATCTATCCACATTAGAGTTAAAACAATGATTTATTTATTTTGAAAAAGAAACACATTTCATTATAAAAATAATGACAAATAAAAATGGATTAATGATTTTAAAAAACATAAACAGCATTGTATTTCGAAATTGCATTTTTCGGATTCAGTCATCGTAATCAGAATGAACGTCTTTCCCCAGAATGAAAAAGATCCAATAGATGAAATTAAAGCATGCAAATGCTAGGGGAAATACAATGCGAGACATTGAATCAATACGTGATGATATGTCAATTTCCACTCGTGGGGTGAGTCTTTCGCGATGTACCTCATCAGAATTTGTGATGGGAGCGTATTCGTTAGTATGATTGCAGGAACATGGAGAGTCTCTCGCTGAATTGTTGTGATTGGTTAACCTGTATGAGTTATCTGTGACGTCATTTTGACTGTTTTGAAAGACTGTTGTTCCAATCGTCTCATTTTCGTCATCCAGCCGACGTAGGAGTTCCTAAGCATAGAGAATTTCTAATTTCAATTGTGAATTAGAGCATAAATTTGTTATGAAAAAATTAATTATCAAATGCATAAAGCAAAATCAAGCAGATTAAATAATTTGTACCGTTGATAACCCATCAAACTGAGAGATTTACAATTAAGTAAAAACAGGGTTCAAAAAATACATACAGGCGTGATTCCATTAGATATCTTACTTTCAATTGTAGTAAATTTTTTATTAAATTTGATATCACTGTCCTAATCTGCTTCAGAAAAATTGGCTATATCCGCGCATGAAGCCTTACAAGTGAACAAAATTTACAAGTACCAAGTAAAGTCAAGTGCTTTTTCAAAGTGCGTATTATCAACTATTTTGAAAAAAACAATTACTCTAGCATGTGTATAATAGCTCAAAGCCTATCATCATATAAAAATTGTTTCAGTGATTGCTGTTCGAGTTACGCAATCAGAAGTTTTTCAGCTGTTGATGAAGCAGCTGGTACAGCCAGGAGCTGTGGAATTGCCTCCAAAAATCTAGCTCTAAGCTGGACCATTAATATATTATATCATTCTCAGATGTATTTAATGAAATAAATTAACACAACAAGAAGTGATTTATTTTTCTGATTTTGATTATTTTTCTGGGGTAAAAATCTATCCTGGTATATCTTTCTGCTTAAAATAGTGTTGAACTTTCAAGTCGTAATTCTCCCCATCAAGATTTGCTGTACTCACCAAAAATGTTTGATATTTTAACTTATGCCTGAAATCTGTTAGTGTTCTTTCATCCAAATGATTATAAATTACCCGCGACCCGACCCAACCCATCTAATTCCTTACCTACCCGGCTCTATAAGCTTCCAAACATGACACTCGAATGTTCTATAATATAGGCCATAGCATTGTCAATAAGTCTACAGAGTTAATTATTAGAGAAGACATAGGTGAAATTTAGAATAATTTTCTACTAAATGAAAATAAAGCGAATATATTGCATGTCTCACGAAAATAACAAGCTTGTGTCTTAGATTCTATTAAAGTTTTAGGGGTTTTCATTGATTCCAACTTAAACTTCGGTGGTCATGTTGAAGGGTCCTGACCCAAAATATCACCTGATTTGTACATGACAAATCAACTTAAGCACATTGGATAATCAACTCAAAAACTCTTAACTGTTTATGAAGAGAAAAGCACAACATCAGTCAAATGTTGTGCATCCGTTTGGGGAGGAGCTTATATGCATTCATTGAAAAAGCTTCTCACTGTGTTTGTTGATTTTAAGATCGGCTGATTCCCATGTTAACGGCTTTCGACATCAGTTAGTATTGGAATAAGCTGTTCTGTATGTTGCTATTTGGCATAATTAACAAACATGATGAAACACTACTACAATTAATCGAACAAGAGAATCATATCCTCTATCATATTCTTCCCCAAAGAAGCAAATATTGTGAAAAAAAACTCTTAGGGAAAAACAACCTGGTATAGAATACTCAAATAGGAAAGATATACTACAAATTTATTAT
Organism: Hofstenia miamia; assembly: GCA_900660155.1. Lineage (NCBI taxonomy): Eukaryota > Metazoa > Xenacoelomorpha > Acoela > Hofsteniidae > Hofstenia > Hofstenia miamia. The sequence continues at coordinate 656,639 of CABFPE010000173.1, read as the reverse complement.
TATTATTTATTATTATTATTATTATTATTATTATTAGTATACATTTGTGCGATAAAATATACAAATGCCAATATCTATAAAAAATGATCAACATCCTAGTTCATTTTGAATGTGATTAAAATGCGCTTTTTCTTAAGCTTTACTTGGAGACCCACTTCATAGATTTTAGGCTAAAGATATAGTTTTATGATTTCAAAATTTTAATTTTGTGTAAATGTTAAGTTTTTTATTCAACAATAGTTTATTTTAATTTCTATTGATGCAACATACCACTATTCATTTTTTCAAAAATCTGGCCTTTGAAGCCTTAAGTAAACTGACAATGTTGGTTGCATTGTGCTTTAAAAGTCAAATCAAAAATGCTTCCTAAGCAGATTTTGCCCTTCAGAACTCAAAGAATAAATTTTTACTCTCATTATTATTTCGGTTACGTAATTAGAGTAAAAAACCGCCGCTACCCCAAAGTTGTAATAGCACACACCACATGGGGTCAGGATTTGGGGAAAACTAAAATTATTGTCAATTTAACCTCCTCTGAATAAAAGGGGCATAGTATGAAGCCTACATAATTTATTATAATTGTCGTTTTTGAAAGCTGCGACTCATATTTATTGGTATTATTCAAAAGTGTTTACCTGCACATTTGTGACGCAGTAAGTCTAATTAGTAGCATTGAAAAAGATAAATGTTAAAATTACAAAATATTTGCTCATCCTACACAAAAAATAGAGAGAAATGCTCAATATTCACTAAATTTGCTGGATGAATATAGAATCCCGTTAAATTGCAGTGCACGTATCAAATAATTTTTCCGGATAATTATATAATAATTTTAAACTAAGACATTTTTACATGTAATGGTGCCTAGGAAAGCAGATTTTTTATCTATATATGTTGTAGAGAAAATTTATATTCACAAGAAAACGCAATTATCTTTAGATGTAGTTAGATTTCTTAATCGAATATGAATTGCAAAAAATTAAAGAACCTGTTTTTTTTAAAGTTAGTTTAGTTGACATTTAAAGAAAAAAAAGTTTAACAAACATGTACATTGAAAATACTTCAATTATATTATGGAAAAAAAATGTACATCCAATTAACAATCATAAATTGGTAAATTAGTTTTCTGCTTATTCACAACAAATGAAAATTAATATTTTTTTAAAGGTCATAAGAAGGTTTAACAGCTAATGAAGCCCAATTAAAAGAAAATATCAACCCCAGAACGCATGATAAGGAAATTAAATTAAAGGTGAATTACAAACAACGCCAAGCAAGAACGAACTCTTTAAGTTTGGACAGTTTCAGTATTCTATACCAAAGATCAATGTAAAACACAATATCTAAATTCGCCAGTCATCTTACACATGAACGGAAAAGAGGAAAAACAAAAGCAAAATTATTAATTATTACAATAAAGAACTTAAAAAGGCTTTAAATACAAAGCAACACTAAATTTTGTATTCTTCTTTGTACTTAACACCTATGTACGTATATATATATATATATATATATTCTCAAACACTCCAATTCCAGTCAGAATATTAGACAAGTTTGCCTTGTGTTACTTTTAGACAAAACAACTTATACCTTAATATTCACGATTGACATTATTGGATGTTTTCATAATCTAAATGAAACAACGATAGTGAAAGACTATTTTTAGACTATTCATTAGCCTTCAATACTGTTCTGGTAAATAATATCCTCAATTGGATTAAAAAAATCTCTCCATAGTTCTCTGTCTCGGTTTATGGTAACATGTATAACTGGAATCAACAGGCTAAGGTATCACATAATACGTAGTCACCACCAATTAACGTTTTCGTTGGTGTCCCAAAAGAGGTGCCGATGATTGGACCGCTTTTTACGGATGAAACTTATTTCATATCCAACTGTGAATTAGGAATGGATGATATTAATATTGACATATCGAAATACTCAGATTATACCCGAATACTATGTGGTATTTCAACAAAAAATCCACAAAACAATACAAAAAATACGTTGGTTTTGTGAATGATATAGCAAACATGTCAGAAGAAAAGAACTTGTAAATCAATTCTGCAAAGTCTATTGAGTTAACTTTTGTCCATCCCAACATCAAAGACTTCAATTTGCGTGAAATTATTTATTCGCAAATTTCTATTAATGAACTGTTTTGGCAGGCTAATGATGTTAAGTACCTTGGCTCTTTTATGTAAACGGACTTGAAATGGAATAAACAGATATCACACATCGTAAAGAGAGTTAATTATGTAATTAGATGTTTAATGTTTGTCCTGCCTTTATTAGAATGCAGAAGAACAATGATAGTTTTTAATCAGTGCATAATTTCTATTTATATGCATAGAGCAGAAGTTTGGATACCCGCAATATATGATAAGCAAAGACGACTTTTCAGTCAAGAAACCTTTGAAGTTTTATGCAATTAAAAGTAAAATTTCAAAAGACTACTTTATAAATCACATAAATAGTCATTTTTGCCACCAATTTATAAAAACTGTACTTAGGATACTTCAGGATAGTACTCAACCCATGTCTCAAAAACTTCTTACGGCAACTAGTTTATCCCCATTGACAAGGATACGACGTAGACATCCTTACTGCAAATCTACCATTACAAGAAGAGTTTCTTCCCTGCTGCTTGCGAGTTTATAAACTATGGAATTTGTACAAAATTTTTATAGTTGTTTTGTAATAGTCGTTTTTTGTAATTTATTCATTCCTACTTACAATTAGTTTGTACAGGAATGAAAGTGAATAAATGTAATAAAAATTATATATATATATATAGAAAAACCTTGTGGCCCCCTTTGCAGAATTCATTGAGGACTTTTTTCTTTTAAATTACTTCATAACATAGTTGAAAAATACTGTATTCAGATAATATGTATACACAATTATTTTCAATAAACACCAAAAACAGGATGAAGGTTTTTCCATAGAGGAGATGACGCCAGAAAACAATAACATTGAATGCATTTAAGCCTAATTCATTATGAAGTTTAAGCGAGCACTACAACCTCCAATATTTTACATTACTTTTGAAAGCAAAAAATATATATTTTTACAATATATATATATATATATATATATAAGTATATAAGTATAGAATTAGATATATATATTTGTAGGAAATATATTGAACTTCATCCTTGAATACACTATTCAAATCCAGCATAACATTATAGAAGTTTCTTGTTTGAAAAGTTCTGCATTGTATTAAATATAGCAAACTACTTAAGTACATAAGATTTACAAATTGTTGAAAATTGATATCATCATGTGTGATTATTTATCACAATTCTGCGAAGTTATTGGAAATTAAAACTAGTTTTATATGACTATCTGACGTGCAACGCAGACTATTATCTTTACTAAAGATGTAATAAACTGTGAATTCAGATGTCATAGCTAATCTTCAAACATCTAATAAATATATCTAATTAACATAAATTTACTAAAAATTATGACCGCATCAAAATATATTTCACCGATACGCTTTAGATTTTTCTAAGAGATTATCAAAGCTGCATACATATGCAAATCCAGATGTTGGTTTAATGATGTGTCCAAAATAAGCAATAATTGAGGTACAATCTACACGAATTACTCTGCTGTAAAATTAGTTTTTATGTCACATTAAGAAAATAAATAGATTTTTCGGAACTAGATGCAAAATTAGTTTGAAGGAATCACAATAATGCAACAAATGAATGTTTCATTGGTCATTCTTAATGGAAATTGCTGATGTGCACTAACATTCCAACGACAAAAAAGTATGCAGTAAGAATATCAAATTCTGTATATATATATATATATA
>CABFPE010000173.1:621303-651813 GCA_900660155.1 Hofstenia miamia | reverse complement strand
ACATATATGTTCACATATATGCATACATCAAGTTGTGCAATTTTGAGCAAATTCAGATAATTTTAAAATGCCCCCACAGCCCCTACTACATTATCTAACAAAACCTCAAAAAAACTTCAAAATGAAGCACCTTAATATATATATTTATAAGTTAGGTGCTTTATAATTTGAACTAAGTGAGTGAAATATTAGCACAATCGAATTAATTACTTTTAATAAAAATGTAGCATAATAGATTGAGACAATCGATTAAGGTAGAAAACCTTAAAGAATAAAATTTTTCATTTCATTGTAAAAATAATTTCACTTTATTTTCTAATTGCACTTTTTCTCCATGTTCGAAGACAGTCAGTGGCGTTTTCTCCTTGAAGCCGATCTCGAATTTATTCGGTATATTTTTTATTGGATACTTCAATTTGATTGGCGGAGAAAGGTAGCTTAATTCAACACGTGTATTCAGATAATCGAAAACCTACTATACATAATAAAGATAAAAATACAGGAAATACACGAATGTACTAAAAATTACTAAAAAAATTTTCTGCACGAAAACACTTTGGGCAATTATAGACATACGTACAATAATCAACATCGGATTTGTATACCTAATGAAACTTTCCATATTTAGTAAGTACTTCCTTAAATTTAGTTATATTTTGAGGAAGACAGCTTTGGTTGGATTCGTTGACATACAGCTTTCCAAAAAAAATTTGCAGAACACAGAATGAAGTGGCTGCTTCAGGAGGACTTGATCAAAATGATACGTAAAATCTCAAAAGGAGGCCCCTTTTCGATAAGCCTACTAAAATAACCTTCTATAGCAAATATAAAATTGCAATAGGAAAATCGCTCTGCTTTAATGAGTTTTCAAAAATCTACTGTTTTCCAAATAAAAAGATAAAACTCGTTTTATGTAGAACCACATCAAATATGCTTCATGTCAACTACATTTTAGATTTGCAAAAACGCTCTTTTACTAAAAAAGGTAGACAAAATCCACATGTAATCTCAACAACGATTGAATTTGCACATTTTCACAATAAACATGTTCGAATTCTTTGGTTACATATGAAATACAGTCTAATGCTTTGTTCCTTTCCTTTCCAAAACTTCCAAATCAAGAAACACAAACAGCAAATTTCGAAGATTCATTTAGGGTTCATAAGAATTTTGCCATTTATATAATAAAAAATAGCCCCATCATCAATCTGAAAAGCACAAAGATATGTTGGACATCATATTAAAGTACTTTATCTCTCCAGATCTACCCAGTAGCATTCCAGTAATTTTTTTTGATTTTTTGACATTGAGTTGGCATAATTCTTCATTTTTGCAATACAATGAATCTTTTAATATACATTTTCACAAAATGATGCATTTTTGATATAAATATTGCCAAAAATGAGCATTTTTTGCGCGATATTTCGGCCAAAATATCATTTTGATTTCAAACAGGTTGATTATTGTAAGTGCAGTAGATTATAACAGTCTTCTTCTATAATAAAAATTTGCAAGGATTTATTTTAGACATTATAGGTAAGAAAAACTTTAAATAGATTACCTAGTCACCCTACTAAGAGCAAAATTCGCTAAATATACAAATATTCTTAAGTAGATTTCAAACTATCCCTCTTGCGGCATTCAAAATAGATAAATATTTGTGTTAGTTTTGCTACATATTCCTGTATAATCTGACACCACCTCTTTACATTCTTCACTCAGTTTTTATTCCAATTAGGTGCATAGTATCTCAAGATAATTTTTTAGTTCATAAGTGTTCAAATATTCTTTTACGTTTTGCTTTGCATCACATCATAAATCTTGTCTTAAAAGTTAAAGTATTTATGTGAACTATATATTTTTTGTGAAATTTTTTGCACCACGTGTAATTCCTATATTGTGATTGTAAATTTCATTCAAATTTTGATGAAATATTTTATGTTTTTTAATGCTCCTATTTAGGCCTCATTAAGCCTTTGCTTTTTTTATTGTGGGTTTCAGGTGTAGTACCTTAACATATATTTGTTCGTATATGTTCAGAACTATTAACATATGAAATTTTCACAAATTTTTCATGATAATATAAAATTTTTTTTAACGCTTATAGCTTAACAACGATTACCGCTATACTTAATCTGAAACAGCGACCTCTGACTTTGCACATGGCACCTCTCAATGGGTTCCCGATATCTTTGTACATATCTAGAAACACTCAAAGTTCTTTTTTGCTTCCATGCGCTCAAAACTTTATAAATACTTCAACATTAGGCATGGAGAGAATTTAAGTTTATTATTCGCAAATCTATCACTTAAAACTGTTTAATTTGCCTCTTTTAAGTGCTTTTTACAATGCTGAAATTGCACTACCAATGTCTCAGTGGTTAAGAAGATTTTCCAATGAATTTAAGGACTTGTCATTACCAGGAGATGTTCTATTCTGGTCTCAACTGAATTTGTGAAGTGTCAGTGGACAGAGGTTCCCAAATTCTGCAGCATATCAGCACAGCTAAACAGATACACAACTCTCCTGTCGACTTCCCAGTCAAGTCAACTATACTTAAAGTTCCCGAGCATGCACACAAAAAAGAAACTTTCTTTGAAGATCTTTGCATGTGTTTATTTCCGCAGACATTCTGTAGCTTAAATGGCAAAGTTCAGCCTTGAAACAATTTCTTAAGAAATATGCCAATTTTCCTGTTCTCAGTAAAATAACGTATTTTTACACATTTTGAGGTCCTAAGAGCATGTTTAGTCAAGTTTTTAGAGCACACTTTAATTTCAATAGTAATGACACCTAACGGAAGCGAAAGAAACAAATGATGCTTTGAATGTTTGGAAAAAAAGTCTTGCAATATCTTTGCTTCTGTCAAACATCCCAATTAATTCACGGCAAGTGAGAAGGTCGCAATGAATTCTGGATACAACATAGAGATATGCCACTGGCTTTATAGTTTATAATTGGTTGAAACAAATTTCCCATCGACCTCAGTACTACCATTTTAAAAGAATAACAACGTCCCATTAAAAACAAAAGGCAGTAAACAACAATTTTTTTGCAAAAAAAATGATTTTAAAACATCAAAATGTAGCATATTGAAATTCTCATTGATTTATAGATTATTGCTATTTTGCAGGCATGCTGAAATACATAATTCGTTCAAAAGCACATAACTTGCTACATTACCATTATTGAAGAAGAGGCGCCATAAAAATTAAAATGCATTAAGAATTATCCTTCATCACCAAAAACATTAAAACTTTGACATTTTAGTAAGTTTTACTTAAAAATTCCTGCAAACGAACGTTCACATCCTCTTACCATCCGGCATCCTGATCAATTTTCATTACAATTCTCTTTAGTTTTTTCCTCTCAAGGTGAATAATTAAAAAAGTTTTTCAATAAAATTGTTGTTGCACATTTTGACACTTCGAGTTGAAGTTAATGTCAAATTCAGTTCGTTAAACAGAAAATTTAACAATTTAAAAGATGGGTTGTCATGTAATAAACCGCTCAAATTATTTATTCAAAGTTTTTATGCAACTTTGTTACAATATGATTTCTAATTAATAACTAATAGAATATTTCTAAGTTTTAACACTACAGCGAAGCACCCATGACAGGGTGAGCAATAGTGCACATGGGAGATTACATATTCCACTTACATTTTGAAAATATATTTCGTAGCATGATTTTAAATAATAGAATTCTTCCAAGTACAGAACATTTCAAAAATTCTGTATAGAAACTTGCAGACTAGTGTACAAAAATATATAATTGCCTGAAATGAATAATATATTTGAATTGCAGTTACTCTTCTGAGCTTCCATTTAAGTTGTTCAATTTAAGCGTTATGATCTTAGAATAAATTTCAACCATTCCTAGCTTTGTTCTAGCAAACTGAAAAATTCAAGAAATTTTGTTAGCAGTGATCATAAATGGGTCAAAATGAGCAGAGTTTGGATCGAGATCGGATTGAATTCTGATTTGCTTTTTTGAAAAAAACGTATTTTTAGTATCTTTATTTGTTCAGATAAAAGTAATAATGAACTTTATCTAAGTTTAGATTGAGATAAGAACGAACATTTCGTACTTTCCAATAATTCAGAACAGACTTGTCAACGAGCCGTAATTTCTAATCTCGGGTCGTTTACATTTTGAGTAAGTTCGGCTCGCCTCGGCTCGTTAGAAGCTCGCCTCTTTGACAAGTCTGATTCAGAATACTCTTATCATATGTAGAGGTAGATTCACAAATTTTTGTTTATTGATGTTTGTAAAGAAAGACCGTTGTCAGAATGTTGAACATGTCAATTGCTGTTGTCATGTTTTTGAACTATTACTAAGAACCATAAATTACATTTAATTACTATGCAGAAGTTGATTAGCAGGTTCATAAGTAGATGCTACGACTTAAAAGCTTCAATTGTTTTTAATTTTGTTGAAAGAATTTTTATTTATCTAACTGCTTTCGGATGAGATGTAAACTATGTTTAAGAATTTGAAGGTTAAATCATTTGAAAGCAGTCAAAGCTCAACGCGTTGAGAATGTTGTCGTGGGCTGTTAGTTTTTAAAATGCAAAGTAATAACTTATCATTGTAATTTTAATAATAGCTTTAATTATTTCTAGATGTTAACAGTTAAGCGAGAGAATGTATATCTACAATTTATATTTTAATGCTAAGGGAATGCACACATTCTGTATTTCCAAATGGACAAAAAACATTCAACCATTTTAACTTCAACATAACCTGAATAATATTAAATACGTATTTGCAATATAATTTAACTGAAAAACGGATTAGTTTATTTGTCTATGCAAACTAAGGCAATATTTTGATGACGCAGTACTAAGCGTATGAAATGTTGCCAGAAGAATACGTTGCTTAGTAACAAACTTAACTAAGCAGGACTGCTGGAAAAACTTCAAATTATAAAACTCTTTAATTTCCATGTCTCTGATTGTTGAAATTCTCGTAGGCACCACGTCAATTAAATAAAAATGAATTCTTCTTCAAAAAATGATACCTGCTTTATATAAATCAAAATACAAATCATAGGAACGTGAGCTTTTTAGTAGATAATTTGGTGTAAAAAGGTCACAAAAGTTTAGCTTTGTTAATTCTTAACAGATTTTTACTTTTTTACATATGTGTGTACCTTAGGGTACTGCTAGACCTTTCAATCTCATGGGACTAAATAGTTCAGAGGAACTAAGACATCTGCTGCCATGTATGTAGGAAAATTATTCATAATTTTACCAATTTTTACAGAAATGGAAGTAATAGCATGGGACCAAGGGATCATAGAATTTCATTGGACTGATATGAAGGACAATAAGATTACATGGGATTGGACTTTAAACAAAGTCCTGCCCCACAGAACTCTAGTATACTGTCCGGACTTTATATATCTCACCATTTGCTTGGCTATCCTATTTTAGTAAATAGTTTCAATATTTAGCCTCTATGCGAAGACCCAAGTATGATTTACAATATAATTAGATGTTATGTTGGTCTAGAATCACCAGATACGTTTTTTGTGAAAATTATTGTCAAATTTCAAGAATGGATAAAATTCTTTAAAATTTTAAAGTAATAGGTTTTGGTATTTGTTCAAAATTTCCTGGTACCTAAATCCAATTTCTTGACTATGTTTCATAGGGACTTATCCATGCGTAGAAGCAGTGATCCGCTTCCAGAGACAAACGGGTTACTATCTCATTCAAACCTACATTCCCACTTTCCTCATCGTCTGCCTTTCTTGGATTTCTTTTTGGATTGATTCCAGCGCATCAACGGCGAGAGTGGCACTTGGTATCACTACTGTTCTTACAATGACAACACAAACATCCGCTGCCCAAGAATCTTTACCAAGAGTGAGTGATCAAGTTTTTACCATGGAAATGTTTATATATGTCACATACATTGAAATCTACGCATATTATATGCATTATTTCTTTATTAATGAAACCTAATACAAGAGAGATGTGTGACATACATTTGTACATGAATGTATATGTACTGGGTTAGGGCCCGCAACGGGCACGGACAAAAGTGTACGAGCACGGACTTCTATACTACGGGCACGGGCCGGGCATACGGGCTCTGCATGAATATTTGTCATTGCTACTCAAGGATCTCTATTCTTAAAATCAATTGTTTGATGTACATTAGGTCTATTCTATATATCTATGTATATGTGTTTGGTGCCTTCTTCAATTTTAAGCAATAACATTTCACTGATATCTTCTGATATTGCATTATTAATAATATAGTACTTGTGTACATTATATTGTAACGTAAGAAACTAACTTCAGAAGATGAATTAATGTAATTTATTTATATTTCAATGCCATACAAACAGTGTAGTGTAATTCCAATTTAATTGTTTTCATACTGCTTGGTGTGCTGTCAGTTATGTTTAGGGCCCGGATTTATATGCTTAGAAATATCCGGAAACATTCCTAGTCAAATAATGCACCGACATTTCGAAAAATATGTATAAAACTACATTAAAGAGAACAGATATTCAATTACCAAGGTATGGACCTTTACACAAATAGATACATAAATGTTATTTCAAATGATCAACAGTCCCATCTAGAATAGAGCCACAGATTTGTATATAGGAACATTTAAAAGATTAAAATCAACTTCATGGATTTATTCATTTTTATAGCTTATGCAACTGTTCTCACGGATCGTAAATCGAGATTTTCTGTAAGGCATTCAGCTTTTCTTTGTACATCTCTCCCTGTATTAGTTCTATGACATTATCAAGTATCTCAAACTCCTGCAAAGAAATCCCCACCCTTGAGTTGCGTTACAGTTTCAGGACGACACTGAAAGATATCGTAATGAAACACAATTCCTACATTAAGTTGTCATCCAGTAAGTAAACGAGTTTCAAAATTTCTAATATTTGTGAGCCTTCAGTTTCGAAAAGTTGCAGTAACAGATAAATTTCAGTTCTAATATTTGGTATCTGTGACATTAGCGTGTGAAATACGATGGAATAAGCGAGATATCATGGAAATATACGTTAAAGAAAACTGTCCAAATATGCGTAAAAAATTGCTATATTACTATACATTAGTTTTTGGTTTTTTGAGATTTATATAATAAAGTCCTTTGGTTTGAGCAAATTAAAAAAAATGATTTTGATTTTATTATATTTCTTTGAAAATGCAAATCGGAACAAGACAGTGGTATCTGTAAATGTAGGAAAACTGTGATCAGACTGAGTTCGGAAGTCTGGCAATAAATTTTGCAGAGATCTAAAACAATATTTTTCATGTCTAATTGCTTATAAATCCCATTACTGGACTTTATTTTTGAAAAAAAATCATTTCAAGATCTTGAAATGATGAAAATACATAAGTAATTTTTGGGTAGCGCTTCAACAAGAATAACTTGAAGCTAGTACACAAGATTCCTATTTTATATATATATATGAGGTTTTTCGAAAAACATATATATATATACATGTATATATATATATATATATATGTATATATATACATATGAGGTTTTTGAAAAAAAATATATATACATGTATATATATATATATACAGTATATATATTATATATATATTTATATAGATAAGTAAATATTTTTGCATTTTTGATCGGAGTTTTTTTGAAAAAAAATGCATTCTCCTAAAAATTATGAAAATTTAACCGTCTTGCATTCAAATTTCATACAATAATTATTTGAATAAAAGTATTCCCTTGAGATACCAATATTGAAAACCAACTTTGAAGTATATTTGTGAAAAGATTTCTTAGCGACAAGTGACAAAAACTATTATAATGATTTAGCAAATGTTAAGCACTAAATTATAAATTCCTGCAAAATTCCAAAACTAATCAAGGTCTAAATGAAATTACTCCTTCTCAGAAATTAATAAATTAATGGGCGTTTATTGTTACTTGATTTGGACCAAGAAGAGGGAACAGAGCAAAAAATTTGTCATTAAAAATCATTAAAATTTATTATAAAGAGAAATATTATTTACGTCTACTGTTGAAAAAAGTAATTCTACAATCAAAGAATTTTTGTCTGACACTTCACTTAATTTAATCTTCAATATGTAATATTCATTTCATTATTTTGGAAATAATTGAAATCGTATTTCTGAAATTCTTTGAAAATGAATTACTACAGAAATATTAAGCAAGTTGTATTTTCAGAGACGTACATTTTCAATTTTCGAGTAAATGCACACATATCCCTCTCTTTCTCTCTCTCTATATATATATATATATATATATATATATATATACGAGTGCAACAGATAAAATTTTCGAAATTGTAAAAAAACAGTGCATATTCCATTAAAATCATTAAAAAATATTCAACCAAGATGATTAAAGAAAGTAACAAAGAAAAACTTCATGAAACAGATAATGATAATAAGAATATTTGCGCAGTATATTTAAAACTTCCGTATTTAGGCAAACAAGTTGAAATGGTAAAAGAAAAAATCAAAATATTAAACACCAGATTAAAATTCACTGAAATTGTCCCAACATTAACATTCTTTGCGACAAAGAATATTTTTAATAATAAAGATCTTATCCTTAAGAAATTAGTTTCCTCTATAATTTACATCGGGGAAAGTAAAAGACATCTGGGAACAAGAATGAAAGCATACATAAGAGGAAATTTAAATTCTGAAGTTTACTTACATCACCATGAAATCAAGGAAGAAAATTTTAGGATTTTATTAAGATCTAAGCATCATAAAATTGATGAACAAATTTTTATTAAAGCTGCAAACAAAGAAAAATTACTTAATAAACAGCGCAATTCTAGATGTATAGTGCATGCAATATATTTATAATTTCCATTAGTGTGGTTGATTGCAAAATATTTAGTTAAACGCATTTGTCATTCTAACGATGATTCCTAGAAATCTAAACCAGTCTAAATTTTTAACTATGTTACAACTTTCAATTATGCATATTTCAAATACATATATATATATAAATATATAAATATATAAATATATACGCATATAGATACATATATATATATATATATATATATATATACAATACTATATTCTTTCTATATTCAGTAGGTCAATTTTATTCCTGGATAAATAACCATTTATGATGAACATTTGAACGTGAAATAGATTGCATTTTCAGAGGATGTACATTTTCAATGTTCGAGAAAATTCACACACATCGTTATATATAAATGTTTTTAATAGCCTCATCATGACCGCATTTCCGAACATATTTTTTGAAATTTTGCAAGGTTGTGTCACCTTATACTACATATCCCCATAGGAAATATATTTAAGTTCGAGTGAGTATTGCAGGAGCAATGGCCAAAAAATAGACATTTTGAGAAATTTTTGACGGTTTCCCTCAAAATGTAAGTTTTTTTGCATTTTCAATAGCGAAAAGTGGGATATATATATATATATATATATATATATAATTAATTCTTCGAACGATTTCGCAACAGTTTTGAATGTAATCAAATGTGATATTTACCATTAAAGCAAATTAATTGGTAAAAGATTTCAAACTCAGTGAGTAAAAATGGGAAAATCCTTGATTTCCTAAACTGAATTTTGAATGTAGTTGAAAAAGTAAATGTAAAATTCAATTATTTAATTTGTTTAAACTTTTTGAAATGAAAACTATTAGCATTAACTTTTAATTAATTAAAACAAAACCATGGAGTTTATTAGTCACCCTCCTTGCATATGTACTTAACAAATTATTTTAAATTGGATAGTGAACAGGTAATAACAGAAAGGAAAAATCCGCAAACACAATTTCTTTTAAGAGATACAAGTAAAATTCACTCACAAAGTATTTGGTCATACGTTTAATATGTTTCTAAAAACATTCTTATACTCATAGCAGACGATTGATTTTTGGATGTTTTGAATCAGATTTTGAATTGGGAAATTCTGTAAATAGATTCTCAACAATTATTTTGTACACTTTTAATAATCTGGCAATGGTTCCATTTTATATAGGACCTAATATATATGTATTACAGTTTTGTGGAACCGTTCAGCCACATAATATTTACTGGTCCCAGTCTTTCGGGTCTTTCATCAAAAAGTCAATGAGACCGGGATCAAAATTGATGGGACTGGAACAATAAACATAGATTAGGAATTTGCATTAATTATTCTTTATGCAGTCCATACGGCCTTCTTCAATAATACAATGGGAAAGAGTAGTAAACGTTTGCGATTATTATCTTTTAATTTATTGTAAATATTTGGATTCGCTTTAAGCTAATCCACTTAATCCACTTAATCCGGGCTATAGGGCTAGCAAATTCATGAGACTAGAATACGAGCAGACTAAGAAAAAATTCAATTCAATGAGCCTATGTAGGTTGTGTAGAACACTAAAATGTAATAACATGTCTCAATGAAATATCTACTGAAGTTTTGGAAAGAATTTGATGATGTCTAATATGGGGATAGAGTTACCAGAAACATTTCGGAATAATCATCAATATTGACAATAATTTCATGATTATAAATCCAAATTGAATAATATTGATTAATAGATATACTTGCACTCACTCGAAAAATATGCAGTTTTTGAAAAAGAAAGACAACGATTGACAATTTAAGGCATGCTATAGCACGGCGTCCAAATTTGAAAATTACATTAAAGCAATACCAGATGTTACGACTGGAACTGATCCCACATTTTAATGCCAATTTATTGAAAGTGCATTACTGATGTTAAGCAGAAAGGAAATAAATCAGAGTCACAGACTACTGAAGTATCTGCTAGATCGAAGTAGATTTTAGGAAACTATTAACAGTTAATCGAAGCGAAAAATACCTGCTCCTCAAATTTCGTAAGTGTATCCGATTAGCAGGTGCTGTTTGGGAACGTTTGGGAATTACTTAAATCCAAAAGTAATACGTAGTGTAAACTATCTGAAATTATATAATTATATAATTTTGAATCTACTGAATATCTGTCGAAACGGGTGAAAATGCCACCTCGTAGTTTCCGACGTAACATGAAAATCTTGGAAGAAAGGGGAACCTTGGAAAGAAAAAAAGGAAGCGGCCGACCTCTACAAATTTCTGGCAATGAGAAAAAACGCTTATGTCAAATTGCGCTTAAATATCCGTCTGCACAAACTCAAAATGTCTGTGATCGTTATAACGAGTTATCTGGGACATCCGTCAGTAAATCCACAGTTTTCCGAGCTCTGAAATCTCAACATGTAATTTTGCCAGCGGTAAGAAAAAATTTGATGGGTTCTATCCCGACGCGTTTGGGCCAGTGTCTTGAAAACGAAGGAAAATTTGTGGAGAAATGGACTGGGACTGAATAGGCAAGACAAAAACGCAACAGACTCATATTTTCTTACATTATTTTGTTTGCTCAATGCTTAGAAAAATCTATTATTTCAGCGGCCACTTTTTTTGAACCAAGGTATATATATATAAATATATAAATATATATATATACATATATATATATATATATATATATATATATATATTTAGTTACAATTTAAATATTGTATAGTATATATGTACAGCAGGGTTTATCATATTATTGACACAAACCGATACACTAGTATTTTGTGAGGTCATTTTTTATATTTCGGCTGGCTATATTTCGTTTTTGCGGGTTATCTTGCCAATTATTTAAGGATTCATAGGTGTAACTAGCAAGTTCTTAATTTTGTACCTCTCCGATAACATGTAATCAAAAGTTTAGTAATGCCTATGTACTAGTATTGCATGTTGTGTGCATGCACGACCGTTTGAAACTTCTTTATAGAATATACTCCAAATAATAGAATTACTTTATAACATACACATTGCCTAAAGGGTTCCTTACCAACCTTGAATTAAGCTACTCAATTTCATTTACGAAACATTGTTAGGGAAATTATCGATAGAAATCAAGATTAACAAGATATTTTGTTAAATTTCTGAACGACAATAAAATTTCGTTCATGGAAATTCCAAATGAATTTCATATCAATTCTTTGATTAAAATAGTAATAATAAAGTCTGAGTGTGCTTAGATGTTGTTCTCAAATGCAATAATCTTTCTTGAAATATGAAGTATTCTCTCAGATTAGATTGGCAATCTTAAGATTTTCGAGATTTCGCAGAAACTATTTTTTGTACACAAGAACTATTGCCATTTTTTGGAAGTCGATGTAGTGTTATAATATCTAGGGATTTTTGAGTAAAACTGTGAAAGATGTTTCGGTGATTTTTATATTGAAATAGGTGTTAAAACACCTATTCTACTTTCTAGTAGTACAACATACTTAGTTTTTGGAACAGCCTCGTTTTCCAAATTCTGATATTAACCCTGTGCTTACAAGCGTTACTTAAATAACAGCCCACATTTAAACAGTTTTATCCAAGTCTATGAGGAAATATTGAAAGTCTTTGATATAAACACCTCTATGGGTGTGTGCGCGCTCATGTAATGATGAAGGTAAGAATTAATCCTGTGCCTAAAAATATAAAAATATTTTTTTTTCAAAAAGAAACTGATTTTTCCAAAAAAATTTTCAATTCTCACCATTCCTAATTTTCAGATCTAATGCGAGACAACCCCTGACTCACACCTGGACGGGACCGCGTCACCTTGCTAAGTCGCAAATTTAAGTCGAAAATGACAGAAGAGACAATTCTTTATCGTGTGATGTTTTCAGATTTTAAATATATTTAATATTCAATAGTTCTTGATAATAGTCGTGTAAAATATACAGATCAAAACATTAGATATTTTGAAAAATTCCTAGTGAATATTGGGTTAATTGCGTCATAGGCTATAAATGAATAATTTTCAGCAAGGATTTAGAAAAAATTAGTTAAATTTTGGTGTTAAAATTTTGGTACACATGTATTGCAAGTACCTCCCAATAATGGTAATACTATAATTGGAATATTGTTTATACTGTATTGTAAACATCGAATGAAATTAAGTATTTTTGTTGAGTTTATGCTGAAATAAGAGTTTACTAAACAAGCAAGGTGTCAGTCTCGATCTAACAATACTAAAGGCCTGTCTTAAATACATTATTAATTCGGGTAGTTAAGACGGAACAAGTTTTGCATTCGACAAATTTCGAACAAAATCGGGTGACAAAGTTGGAGCTGCGTCTTAACTACACGATTTAATCGGGCCGATTAAGTCGGGCCGATTAAATCGTGTAGTTAAGACATGCCTTAAAAGATTATGTATGTAACTTCTGAACACATAAGAAATAAGTATAACAAAACGATCTGTTCGTATAATCGTTCCATTATTTGCAACAATACACCGTTTGTGTGCAATGGGTGTTGTTTTCATTTATAATTAAGGGTCTACGTTACATTAGTATATATTTATAAGCATCTCAAATATTCCTAAAATTTCAATTATGGTATTGAGAATTTTATACATATAACAATAGACCTAACTTATGTAAATAAAGAGTTAGACAAGAAGCACTAATTAATGTTTATGAAGCCAGGGATGTATCTGAAAAGAGAAATAAGTCGAGCCAATTTGTACAAAGAAGCTAAAGGTGCGTTCAGACGAGAACCTTTTGATGGGCATCTTTTGATGAAAGTGCGTTCAAACGAGCATCTTTTTGATGTATGCATTTTTGATGCATCTATCAAAAATTGGGAGCGTTCAGACGAGCGTCTTTTTGATCTATGCTAATTTGAACGATGTGCGTTTAGACGAGCATCTTTTTGACGTATATCAAATGATATACATCAAAAGGTTCTCGTCTGAACGCACCTTAAGGGTTTTCATTTAAGTGTATTTGAATAACAATTTAATAACATATTGGATACTCGGAACATAGATCTTTCAAGACTTTTTGAATATCCTTCGTCAAGTTTCCATTGCATGGCGATTATTGAAAACACAATTAAGCAGCGTTGCAAAAAACGGATATTTTGGGCCGAAGCTTAGTCCAAGCTCAAATTTAACAGTCCAACTCAATTATCATGTTCTACTAAGGTTGTGGAAAAATAATATCATAAAAAATGCACATTAATAAGTGTGAATAATAAAAGGAGGCCCAGGCCCAATTCAAAAGAAATAGGGCTGACCAAGCCCTTTGCAACTCTGATTCTACAATATCAAGACACACACACGTGCACAACAATTGATTGGTACGTCTTAAGTTATTTTTGGATAATATATTCGTTTGATTCCTAATCTAGAAGGTCTGCAGATAGCTTTGGTAGTCAAATAAAATATCTCACTTTGCTGATATAAATTAAGTAGTTATATTACCGGATGTATAAATTAAAATCGATTAAATTCCCCATTCCAAGTTAGCATTCGAATATAATTCATTGCACATAAAATTACGCTTTGATGTTCGTTCAATTACAGATTGTTGATTTCCTATTTTATCTCCTCCCAATTATTTCACGTTTAAGTAAGCAATAAAAGTACTTCCTTATTTCCGTTCTTATTATAAATTCAAACCACGGAAACAATGATTTCCCTTGATATTACCACTTTCTTTTGCTCACAATTATATTATTTAATTGTACAACTATTTTTTGAGAAAAGGGAAATTTTATTAAAAATTTCAGATTTTCTTGATATTTCTATAGAGCTTGTTGTTCTTAATATATATTAAATAATTCCATCATTCTGAGACATTTACAGAGAAATGCAATATCATTGAGACCAAAAAACAAATGAACATGATGGAAAACCTATTTCACATTAATTAAAAAGGTTCTAAACATTGCCTTTTAGGAAATAAAGTGTAATTTTCACTTATTAATTAATAAATTCTGAATATTCTGTATATTGAAGGTTCTTAATTATTATTATTATCTCTTCCAGTCAAATTAACATATTAACAGTAAATATTTTTTGCAAGAAAATATTTAATGTAATGAATTTTTAATATTTTTTTTATTACTACAGAATTCTTCTGCCATCAAATATATTGTATTTTTAACTAGATATTAATATACAAAGAAATTTTTTAGCAATAATAATACTAATAATTTATTAGAATCAGAAAGATATACCTGAAAATCTTATAAATTTAAAAAATTAGAAAATATTTTTTTGAGATTTCGATCTGGAAAGAAATTAGTATATATATTTCTTGCACATCAACCGAAACATTCTTGAATGCAACAGAGATTTCATTGAAATCAAATCTACTTAATGTAATGCAACAAAGATTCTATTGACCCACAACAAAGACTTGAAAAAAAGTTACTGTAAATACTGTAATCCAGATGAGTTGACTTGCATGAGACCTCTGAAATTTCAATTAAGAAATTTATGAATGAGTATATGTAGATAAAAATAATGTACACAATATTTAATTGCGGTATTTTGCTTTAATGATAAGAATCCCGGACTTCATTTGATGATGAAATGTAAGTCCTCATTCAAGATTGCCCTAAAGACGTTAACGCAGTTGATAAATAATTATATTAACTAATTAATGGAAACACTAATTTATATCGTTATTACTGCATTAACACTCATAAATAATAAATGACAGCATTAGCGTAGAGGCAATTTCAATTCGTTTTATATTTTCTCATTTTTATACATTAATTTTCGAATATACATTAATTTCTCAATTTTACAACTGTTTTTTCATTGTACAAAATACTAGCGTTAATATTCAACTGCAAAATGACAAGAATTAAATAAGATTACAACGAATTCGGCATTATAACGTAACTTAATGCATTAATTAATTCACCTTAAATCAATAATTATAAATTAAAATTAACTCAATCAATATTTACTAATGTACTAGTAAAAAATAGTTTATCTCGGTTTGCAATTCCCTACAGATTTTAATGCAATTATGATGCATTTAATAAAATGCGATAACAAAATTACCTTACTTGTAAACAAACGACTATGTTCCTAAAAATGTATTCTAGTTTTTAGATTATAATTAATGTATTAAAAACACTATCATGTGATGATGACTTTGTTCGTAAGAAACCATTTCAATTTGGATACATTTTATTATTTTAAAATATTGTTGATGGTGAAATATTTAGGTATCTTACGTGAAAGCAATCGATGTCTGGATGGCTGTTTGTCTTCTCTTTGTATTTTCTGCACTGTTAGAGTTTTCAGCGGTTAATTTTTTAGGCCGTTTGGCCGACGCAAGGAAAGCCAAGCGAAAGAAAGCAAAGGTATTTTTTGATAATGAAGCTTGGCTATTTGATTAACATCAAAATCAGAAATTTCCTTTCAAACAGATTAAGATAAACGTTTTAGAGTTTTTGCATACAATAGAATTTGTGGAGATAAAAACAACCGGGCCAAAATATCATTAGCCTACCACAGTCAAAATATATTTATTTAACTAACTACAATTCTAATTTCAACAGTTCAATAATACTTTTTGAATTTGGAAATGTTGACCAAATTAATTTGGTTTTAATAGTGTATGTAGAACAAAAATACATTTGTTAGGCAAATTAACAAAAAATTCTAACCCTGTGGATGACTTCTGCTTCTAATTAAACGGGTTTCTAAAACTTCAAATTAAGTGAATGATTAATGCATTTATTTCAGTTAACCTTTCTGAAAGAAATAACATCAAATTGTAGCGCCACTCTCTCATGTCCTATACCAGTAAATAATGGATGTTTTCATAGAGATCCTTGGACCTTATTATTACTAATATATACAAATGAATTTCCGGATTGCTAAAAGTACTTTCTGGTTACTTGCGAACGTTAAGAATATTTGGCTACTAGTATGTTTCATGAAGTTATTCAATATGAAAAACATAAGTTTATTGACATCAAGTTCATGTTAATATATTAAGGATAATGTGCATTACTTTTCAGTTTTACATAAAATATTCACTAATATATTTGCTGATCCTTTGATTGAATTATCATCAAGAGGGAATCTACTCATCAATCTAAGAAAGCATTGAAACTATTCTTATTCAATATATTCAAGAGTACAGTGACATAGATATATTGTGAAACTGGTTTTTGCCTTGCAGTTGTTTTCTTCACATAAATGAAATGTACATTTTAGTTAAATTTTTATTGAATTTTTTTGAAATAACCATTGTTGGGTTAAATATATATATATATATATATATATATATATATGTATTAAAATTTCGTCTTGTAAGATAGAACAATAATTTTCACTAAAAAAGCGAACCTTGCTTACATTTCCAATGCACTCAAGCTGTCCAAATAATTTACTCCAACATTATATAATTTACAAAAATTTATTTTCAATGACGCTGTTTAGTGTAAAATGATAAAACAATTTATAGTATATGCAGATATTTATATATATTTATATATATATATATATGTATAAATAATCTGTGTCAATCTAAAAACTTTCACTTTGTAATTGAAAGATCTGCCACAGAGTTGCAAGCGGCTTATATTTTTTAGAAACCTAGTCGAACCAAGCCCTTTTAGAAAGAAACCTAATCGAACTGAATCAAACCGTTTAATGCAAATAACTTGAATCGTTTGTTTCAAACCGAAAGAACTGTACAAAAAATCAGAAAGGAGTAAAATGAAAAATTTGATTACAATATTCATTTACAAAATTTTCAAATCGAAATTAATGCTCATTAATAAATTCGGGTAAACTTCATAACTTTTAGGGAATTCTAAGTCATTGATAAAATCCGGAATATTGTAAATTTCGGGGTATTTTTTTAAATACAATTGTGTAATTTGGTCATTATAAAATTTGGAACCGTTTTGAGCCGTTTGCAAATCAGATATGACAAGCCGAAACCAACAGCACCAAGCCCAACGGTTTATAATCCGAGCCGCTTGCAACTACTTTATAATTAAATATCTAGCAAGACACAATTTTGATATTTTCTATGTATCATTTCTTGCATAACTTTAATCAGTTTTTCGTTTTTAAATGTATTTAAATTCTGAAAGTTTAAGTTTGTTTAGATAGCGTATTTTGTATGTTAGTCAAAATATATAAAACTAAAAGAAGCATCATCAATTATTATTGCTCTCGCATTTAACCTTACTTAACTTTGAATAATAAAGATTTAAGTAAACAAATAAATATATGTAAAATTTTTCCTCTAAAGTCAAACATAGTTGCTCTTCTAGTTGGATATGTCTGACTTACCACCTGCAGTTGCGTTTGAATGTGTTTGCAAACAAAAATCATTCAAATATTTTGAGTGTCCCATTCGATATTAGAAAAACCCAAGGGTTCAACCTGCTTAATTTTATCCAGTTTCTTACATTTTCAAGTGTAAATCCGCCATTTCAATTTTCTTTATTGTAAATTGAAACAAAATTATCAAATCAAAAAACAGAATTACTCAATCTATAGTCGAAATTTATGAGAGATTCCAAAGAGATATATTAAAATTTTATTCTTGTTGCAATGCAATAGCCAGACTAAGCAAAATATTCCCCACTTATAAACTAAAACAAAAAATATTTTTTGTCGGTCTTGTAGCTGAGAATTATCAAGTTCTATCGAAATTTTCAATCTATGAAGACACACAAATACTTTCAATTTTTCTTAATCTCACAGCTCATGTCCTTCAGTTTATATTTCTTATAATTAATTCCATTTTTGCAAATTAATTCGGCTTTAAGATTAGAGCCTAGATTTGGAACCTCTGCCAGATGACACATGAGATGGACCTTGACCAATATGCGCCTAATATGACTCTGACCTTTAGAAACTAACTTTTGCTTCTGTTGTACAGGTTGTTAATCATATAATCTTTTTCTACTCTTTTAAACATGAACACCCAAGTTATGACAATGTAAAGATACTATAATCTTGTTAGATTTAGTCTGTTGCAATTAAATTTTTGTATTTAACAAAAGTTTTTTCCAAAATGGTACTTAATAAGATGACATATACATCTAGATAGGGGCAGAACAAGTGCACCTGCCTATGTATTTACTCACATGGATATGGTCCGTCCACACCTCAATTTCTGGTCCAAATTCAATATAATCATACCGTCACCATTGGAAAACATTTTTGGTCCCATATCTCGCAGCACACCACAAGAAATGTTTTACAAATCAGCACTACATGAATATAAATTTGCCACAAAAATCTCCAAAATAAATTTTTTGACAAAGCTGTCTATTATTTCAATACGGTTTTATGTATCTTTGTATGGGCATTAATAATTTTACAATGGAAAACCTGTGGACCACCCTCATCTCAGGTGCAACATTGGGCTCCCTGTTTTTTCAGCACAAGCATAATATATGTCCACAATCTTTATATACTGTACAAATATCTTTTGTTGTATGCAACCCCTTATTGAACTTACTCCCTTTCATTATGTATTTGATACAGAAATTAAAGCTATTATTATTATTATTATTAATATTATTATTATTATAATTATAAATAAAAATTATTGGGCATAAATAAACTCAATGCATGGTTGAATTACTTTTAAAACTGGTCTTTAATTAATAATGCATATGCAAGTAGTTGTGTAAGTATTTTTGTCATGTGTTAGTTTGTAGACATTATATAGCTTCCAGCAATAAATTTGCTTGGACTCTTATTATTATTATTATTATTATTATTATTATTAATATAAATATACAAAATAGTTTTTCACTAATTTTCTGTGCTCAAGCAGGCATTGTCCGTAAATTGGATGAAGTGACATTCATCGTGTTTACATTGCATTTAATTCTCTATAGAAATTTGAATGAAGGCGATGAATGACTTAAGTTGTTTTATTGATCCCCGCTGATTTCCCATTGTCATACATAAGTATTAATTTGTTTTGAACGTTTTAGTTTTTTTAAATTTAAGGTTGGTTTTACCTGTCAGAATGACTGAAGGTTCACTGAACACTGAATACAGAGAAGAAGCAATGCTTGTGTCAGACGATAGACAAAGTGGAAGCAGTCATTCAGCAATCAGTTAAAAACAATATTGATCCTCCACGGTGTATAAATTTGTTAAAAAACTAAATGTCACTTTCACAATAAACACAGTAATTACCATTTCATTTTTCATTACAGACGATAATGGTAGCAAGAAATTACGCTTTTTACAATTAATGATTTGCTGTTTGAAATAATGCAGCGAACATCATGTTTTTATCCCCGAATAATTAAATTAAATATACGCGTCAACATCGATTAATAATCATGTGGCAAGTTATAAAAGTCATTGTAGAGGAAGTGTTCCTCCCATCTGGCGTGTAATACCTAACATTAATAACAAATTGGAAGATAGCTTTTCAGCAATTTTTATTCCAAGTAAAAGTCAATTACTTTGAGTTTAGTTAACCTTGCTTAAGATTGGAAGTTAGTGTAGACCCAAATACATCCAAAGACTATCCCAGTTTGCTTATGAGGCCCAAATCCAGACCAAAATATGCTACAAATTGCTGTGATTAAGTGCTACCTAGACTCATCCCATCCTAGTCAAACCCAGAACCCATTAAATGACATAGCATAAGTACAAATCTTAGTGGATCTAAAGTTTACTAATACAGTAAATTTTACGAACGATATGCATTTAAAGGAGGACAATATTGAGTTGCTTGAGTAATTGAAATTTAGTTCTGGGAAAATTGCCCAAAAACCCTATTGGAAATTTTAGATGTATATATATACATATATATATACATATATATATATATATATACATATATATATATATATATATATATATATATATTCGTATATATATATATGCTTACATATATATAAATATATATATACATATATATATATATATATATATATATATATATATATATATAATTTAAGAAAAACTAGTACTGCGGTAATAATATGGTATGTTTGCTAAGTAAGTGAATTAAAGTCAGATGACATCGTCATTAATGATACCGAAGTAGTCAATACAGGTAGGATGTCTGGAGTCTATATACGATCGTTAACAATCTTTTATGCGCTTATCTCAGAGACTTGTCGTTTCCAAGTTGATCTAATTATCAAACATAAAATAATGTCAGCATTTAACACTTATCAGTGCAGACTCTAATATTTAGATACAAATAAGACGGTTGACCTCGTTTCTAAAAAAGTTAATGTTCGTGGAGATTAATTGTAAGTTAGACAAGGCTTTTAAACAATTTGTTTACGTTGTCTTTCAATTTTGGTTATAAGGCAATTTGTGTCAAACATTCTTACGGATTTTTTAAGTAATTATAGATATACTAAAAAAATTGTTTAAGATCCCGGTTCACAGAAAAAACTTTAAAATGTGACAACAAAAAAATTGGGAAAAAAATAAATCAATGTTGATGTTCAAGAACGTATTCACATTAGCACCAATATATTGTTAAATGCCATCTTGGTTTCTATTTGGAAGCGAATATATTCAATAATGTCTTATTCAATTTTGGGAATGTTACTAAAACATCTCTGTATTAATTGCATAATTTTTGAAGTTTAGGCGATCAAATAAGTAAAAGTTTAGCTTTGAAGATAATTAGAAATACAACTAAATAGATTTTAGTAGTAATTACCTTAAGAACCTTAAGAAACTATAGCACGTTTATATATATATATATATATAAACGTGCTATAGTTTCTTAAGGTTCTTAAGGTAATTACTACTAAAATCTATTTAGTTGTATTTCTAATTATCTTCAAAGCTAAACTTTTACTTATTTGATCGCCTAAACTTCAAAAATTATGCAATTAATACAGAGATGTTTTAGTAACATTCCCAAAATTGAATAAGACATTATTGAATATATTCGCTTCCAAATAGAAACCAAGATGGCATTTAACAATATATTGGTGCTAATGTGAATACGTTCTTGAACATCAACATTGATTTATTTTTTTCCCAATTTTTTTGTTGTCACATTTTAAAGTTTTTTCTGTGAACCGGGATCTTAAACAATTTTTTTAGTATATCTATAATTACTTAAAAAATCCGTAAGAATGTTTGACACAAATTGCCTTATAACCAAAATTGAAAGACAACGTAAACAAATTGTTTAAAAGCCTTGTCTAACTTACAATTAATCTCCACGAACATTAACTTTTTTAGANTTTATATATATATATATATATATATATATATATTAGGGCCCTGCGAGTACTCGAAATTCGAGTCGAGTTCGAGTACTCAAACTCAACTCAATATTTGCTTCAATTTCATCTATTTTTCCTCCATGTCAAAGAATCCAACAAACTTTTATAATTTACCCCAAATTGTAAGTCTTCAGGCATGGTTTCTCTTATTTAGTTTCGCATTTTGTATCTTTTCCCTACATTTATATAAGGCAGCCTAGTTATATATAGCCTACCAAGAATAATAAGCCTAAATATAATTCTAACTCGACTCGAACTCGCGAGTTAGGGTTTCAACTCGACTCGAATCTAAAAATGTGAACTCGCAAGGGCCTAATATATATATATATATATATATAGGTAATTTTTTTACAATGTTTACTAGAAGAAAATCAGGTTATGCCAGCTAAGCAATGCTTGATGAGTAGCCTTGAGTCAAGAATATTTCAGAAAGAATAAACCCTAAGCGGTTCCATATTTGTTATGTTAAGTATTTTAAATTCTAAACGAGAGGAGATAAAATGTGAATTCAAATAAACGAATATTTGAAATTTTATCTACTTTATCAACACAAATCTATACTACAAGTCGGTTAGAGATGTACGGTTTTCGCATCACCATGATTTACGGCTTTGCAGGCTGCAATTTTGAATTATTTTAAGTTATTGAGCGACCAAAACACCACAGATATATTCTGATTACACAACACTGGCAAGGTGTTAAGAACTTGCGACTTTTTGCATTTTCTCCAACACGTACTGCTGTTTTTAGAATTTCTCAGTTTAGACTTATTCATTCTGTGCTGATTCAACAAGTGCATTGAAATTCCTGGATTATGCATTATGCTTGCTAAGGTCAAGTTTTTTTTCAAATGAGCTTTGAAATTGTACAAATCGCTTATAGCTTTAAGCTTTACGAAATCTCCAGAATTTTCACATCACTAAGGTAATTTTTATTTCAGTTGCTGCTGAATAAAGAAAAGTCCAACAAAAGCTGTCCTGTTTTTTTTGATTTATTAATCTTCAGACTGTGTTGTTGAACGTCAAATAATGTTCTTGTTTTGATATTAACATAACATCTCAAATTGGGTAATACATATATATATATATATATAGTAGAAGATTTAATATACTTATGCTTTGTAATGAATTCCCAATATTAGGTTAAAAAATANATATATTCACCTCAGAAAATTTTTTCTGCTTTTTGAGTGCTTTTGTTGATGATAGCAGCTGTATGTATATGGTTCCTGCCAAAACTAATTAATGTACGACAAATAACAGTTAGCATGTACTTTTTTATGCAATTTCCATCAATTAATAAAACTGGTATCACGCCAAATTGGAAAAATTGGGTAATACATATATATATATAAAAGATGTAGAAGATTTAATATACTTATGCTTTGTAATGAATTCCCAATATTAGGTTAAAAAATATCAACTCTGCACTTTATTGTATTGAAGAATAGAATTTTGTAACATAATCCCTAATCAGGATTCCCTTTTTATTTCATTATTACTTTTCTATACTTAGTAAGTTGTCTCACTTCAGAAAGACCCTTGGGAAAATTGGGCCTCTCAAAATTATTGATTTCTTGCATATCTTTGTAATTTATGCTAAAAATTATAAATTTGGAAATATAATTCGTTTGGCTACTACCTTTTCAATAAGTTTGAAGTAAGCAAAATCCAAATATTCCTCATGCATTTTCCTTAGTGTAAGGTTACGGTTAGACTATGTGATTGGTCACACGTGGCCTGTCACATTTTGGTAAAATCGCACGTCTAACCACCAAGATAATTGGCGATGTGACGTGATTTTGTTTCTTTTCTTGCTACTAATCACGTAGTCTAACCGTGGCCTAAGGGCTAAATAAACTTAGTAGTTAAAGAATGACAAGCAAATATGAGCGCGGGTGCGGTTGCAGTGCAGTGCAGGTACTGAATTTCAAATACCACCCAGGTGGACATTTTTATTTTGTTACATGTGTAATACTAAACTAATACAATATTAATTATACTACGAAATCTATATAAAATAATATGTTTGACATCATTCCACTCAATTAGACAAAATCAACAGAAAGTCAATTCGGTTATTGACATTTTTTGGATTAGTTACTTGAAATGAACAAAAGAAAATAGCGGGTTGTTGCGCGTGTGGGTGAATTTTTCTAACAGACATGCGGGGGCGATGCGGGTGGGGTGCAATTACGCATTTAGTTACAAGCTTATTTTGAATGATTAAAAATATAACACTACCAGTACATTACTTATGGTAAACCTCACAACATTTTTTACTTTTTAGCTCTTGGTTGATATTTTGTTAACTTACATCTTAGAACAGTAGTGTGGGTCAACTTACTCACTCTGGCATTCCTAGTCAGACTTGTCAACGAGCCATTTTTTCTAAGCTCGGCTCTGCTCGTTTAAATTTTGAGTAAGTTCGGCTCGGCTCGCCACATAAAATCTTTCAATGAGACTCGTTTTAGCTGAACGATATTTATTTTTGAAATATTGTGCTCTCAGAATTTTTTCCATTGCTCTTCCTATTATTTAATAAACATTTCTAAAATAAGATTAAAAGTAAGGAATATTGAATGAAAAAATAAGAAAAATCTGCATAATCAAATTAACAAGCAGCACTATAAATTTGGTTTTTCTTAGAAACGGCTCGTTTTGGGCTCGTTGTATATCCAATATCTGTTCAAGCTCGGCTCGGCTCGTTGACAAGTCTGTTCCTAGTACATATTGTTAAAGAATGGGGTTAAAACTCCTGTTCGGTATTAATATTTGGTAAGGTCGTGCTTAAAGAAATAATTTTCACGAGTCTCATATTACGTACAAAGAATTTCAACCGTCCCATAATTTGTAAATATTATTGAGGTTTCACACCTCCTCCCCCCTGCATATGATAATTTTGCGCTGATTCAAATTGGAAGAGAATTGAACTAGTTTAAAAATTCTTCGCGAAGAGAATATAGATGGAATAGGGCATAGAAACTTCAGTAGAGAGATTATCAATTACTCTTAACTTTTAAGTATTTTGTATTCTATAACTATTCGTACATAAAAGTAACAAATAATATTCAAAGGCATCTAAAATGTTAGAGGATGTGTGCGGATGTAAAGCACGAATCGATGTCATATTAGGTTATTTTAAGTGGTTTAGCATTGATTTATGAACCATATTTCTTTGAAAAGTCTTAACAAACAGTGCACCTGAACATACTTGTAGAATTCAAGCTAAATTTAGTTCAGTATTGACATTTGACAATTTGTAGCGGCGTGTTTTTTTCCGATGCTTTTAAAATGATTGGATGACTGTATGAGCGACTTGTTTCTAATAGCGTAGATTTTACCTAGGAAGTAGCGCCTCTAGCGGTAAAACTTATTATGAAAGGCCAGAGTTTTCAACACAAATTTTAAAAAATTTCTAAGACGAGTTATTCTGCGTGGGCTTCATATGACTCAGTATTTGAGATTAAGAGCTTAGCAAAAATAACCTAGTTGAAGACTAATTTAATCAATTTTGTTGAGCAAATACTCTGGGGCAAAATTTCATTTCGTATATTGAATTTCTGACATCTTGGAATAGGAATAGACATCGTTATAATTTCTGCGACAGACACTAAAGGAGAATTTAATCTAGAGTTTTATTGGATGTTATTAAATTGTTGCAAAAATAAATTCACCAATTCATTTCAAACTGGAGACTTAATTGCATTAAATATTACACTGCCTAAACGTGTGAGATAAGCAACGCAATAATTTAATTAGTGACTGCTTCGATTTAAGGTCAAATCTAACATCACTATGTAGCAGTGCTGAGTTTAAATGAAAATGTCTCCTACTCTGTCAGGGCTTGGATATATTTCAACCTGTCATGATTCATATGCATTAACTAACATATTTCAGAGATCAAGCCTTCTTAAATTTTTGACATTAATAGACTCCTTCAGCCTTGAGTGACTGGGGTCAGTCAACTCGCAATTTCTTAACTACATAGACACGCAAAGTTTTCATCCACAAAGACCTTCTCATTAACTAGTTTATCTACAGCAATTAATGAAATAGAAATAGCACAATGTAGTGCAATCTCTAAATAATGTGTTCGAATATTTCCCTAAGCAAAGCTTACCAACAAAAATTTTAGCCTGCTCTGCCAATCCATGTTTGCTTGTTTTATCAAAAAAAATAAACAAAGAAATCCGTTTCAAAACATTTTTTCATTATCCAAGTCAGCATAAAATAAGAAAATATGTACGTTTCCATCGCTTAAACAAGATTTAAATTTATTGGTGATAAAGCTGGATGACAAGAAAATTCTTCTAGGAATATCAAACACATCTACAGTAAGCTGGGATATAATGGGGTACTTGTATAGCAACCAATCGCATTGCAAACAGTATCTTAAAAAATTGTTCCCAAATTCTTTACCTCTTTACCGACAAAATTTTTAAGTTATTATTTAATAGAGTCAACCTGGCGAGCATGACCGATTTCTATTGACTATTATAACGCTAAAGTACTGCTAAACTGTTGATGTATTCAGGGCTTCAGTTTTAACTGGCTCTAAATTTTATCCTGCACCTGCTCTTATTTATCCAGATTTATCCTGCCCTAATTACCCAGGCCATAATCTCCCATACTAGGTAGATATCAAAATCTTGGAAATTCTTATCTCTCTATGCTATTTAGATATGCTGCTTAAACTTGTAATTTTTGCTTAGATTCAAATTAAAGTAGTAGATGATTTTTTAGAAGAGATTAGACGAGTTAATTTCACACTTGTAAGTTGCTTCTGTCTAAAGATTTAAGTAATCTGACAACAGGTATTATAAACATTTATAGAGCTAAAGAGGATTATGCATTTACGTTAACAAGGACAATGCACTCTCTGGTTTTTATTGGTACAAACCAAGAACTAGTTATTGGCAGTAGCTGAAAAAAGCTTTCAGTCGGTTTAAAAAATAATCTGCAATACAGCTCAAGTGTGACCTAATAAAAAATATTTTCGAATAACACATTTAATTGTCCAGGAAATTATTTTCAATATTTAGCACTTAAATATTAAATAGACCTAATACAAAATATATTAATCTAAGCATCTCTCTGTGTACTTCAAGTCAAAACATTCCTTATTTTTAATTTTTATTTCTAAACTTATTCAGAAATTGCGACAGTTTGGGATATTGACGCATCTACGGATGAATGAATTCGTATATAGTGGAGAACATTTGTGCCCGAAGTATTTGAATTTTTTTTCAAAAAACTTAAATATCGCCCTATACATATGGCCCATATGTAATATCCTCGAAATCTAAATATTTTTGTTATTAGCACTAACAATTGGTGTTTATCAATATTACAGATTGCAAGAAGCTTCCGAGGACCTTAAGGTTTTACCATAGTGATCGGTTAAGGTGAATCTACAAATTTTTCACAAAAAGTATCGACGCCATAATTGTCATTCATACAAAAAGTGTGTCATCTGAGAAAATACACAGGTATGGTAAACTACTGGATCAAATCAAGCATTAGAGCTTTGCAAGTTAGTCTCCATTCATGGAACATGCTGCACCAAAATTTTGCTTCAAGTTAAAATAGGTTTTATTCCAAATTAATTACATAAAAATACGTTCATTGGACAAAATTGATTGGATATATCATTGAGAGAGAAGTCTTATTGTTATAATAATTTCTAATTACGAAATTTCTTTATTAAACCTTAAACATTCTATCTTCAATATATCATTCAATTAACACAAAATGCTAGAATGAATGTATTTAGATGCATATAGAACTACAGATATCGAATTTCGATGGGTTCTAGACAAGCCGCTTCAAGTTGAGAAATCAGTTGAATTGCCACAGTTCTTCATTGTGTCGTCAGACACAAAAAACTGCACTCGCAGGTACACGACAGGTACATTTCTCTTGTAGCTAAACTTTCTTTGTAAATATTAAATAATGTATAAATTCAATTCTTGTTTGACCACTTTTTTCACAACATATACTGACATGAAGTTAACCTTAAATAACTGCAAGTTTGTTTTTGATCGTCCACTAATTTAGAATTTTCATTTGTTATTGTTACTGCAATTTTTCTTTTCCTTTGAAATTTAAAAATTTTAGCATTTTCATAACTTCGTTAAGTATGGCGAGTAAAAAAGTTTGAGTTTGGAACTGATAATAAAACTAGGTATCGTAAGAATGATTTTTTCCACCCTAATACATTCTGACAACTTTTCAGAGCAGTGTTAAATAACAATGAAAATTATAAAAACATACTATTTTAAAATTCAATAGTAGTTAAGTGCAAAAATATTTTCAGATGAGTTGTTATAGAAAACCATTCCCAGAAATAGCCTGTTGAAGAACTTTCAGTAGTAAGTGCATAATTAGAGTTGTACTAGATCAGGGATCAGGAGTCTCAGCTATCTCGTTACATTTATATAATTTATACTATGACTGCAAGCACAAACAATTTTATCATATGGTTACTATTTGATTTTTTTGTTTCCGCATACCACAAGATTGGTATTAGTAAACCCCATAGAACTAATTGATCTCACACAATCATTTAAGCATTTTTCCCAGGCAAATGTTTGTCAGCGATCAAATGTAGGGTTAATTAGGTAATTTTCTAAGGTTATTTGCATGGATTTGGTTTTGAATGCGAATCAATTGTAGCACCACAAATTTGTTAATTAGAACGACGCTTAATTACAGCTTGAAGAATACCAATTTCCTTGATTTGAATTGTAACAGTTTATTATTACTTACACAAATATCAAGGACAGATTATGCGTTTTGAAATTTCGAGGTTAAAAATGAAAAGGTAAAACAGACCCGTGCCCTTCAAATATTATTTAATATTACGATTCAAATTCATAAAATTTAATTAGATAAATATCAAAATTTCAAAGAGCAAAATAAATTGTATCTTTTTGAAAATTAATAATTAATGCTTTATAAATATCACCAATTTGATTGTGAAAATATGAAGGAAATGCAGACATTAAATAACTGCAATAACTGTAGGCATCATGCAATTTGGGCATCCCTAAAAGTGATTTGTGTCCGCAGTTTATTTCCGTTAATTTGGATTTCTCATATGCCATCTAGCACCTTATTCTTTTTTCTAAGTATACTTCTACAGTAGCAATGTTGCCCCTCATTTGTATCTTCCATGTTCAGAAGTTGGGAGGGACAGGGTGGGGGTCTTCACACAAGTCTTTCCCAATTCATTAAAAATTAAGTGATCATTATTGCTTGTGATAAGGCTGAGATAAGGTTTAAAATTCATCCATGTATTTGGCGAGAATGCATTGAATGGCATCACTAGTATAAAAAAATAAAAATTTGGAAAAATGGCAGAAATAAAATCTGTAAAATAATGAATTTATGTTTGGAGATCAAAAATAATAGTCATCTGTACTAAGTCCAAAAAAATTACCAACGAAAAAAATGGGTGGGGGTGGTCCAGACCTCTCGAATTCACGCCCATGCCTGCAAGTGCCAAGCCAAGCATTATGCGATGCATTATCGCTAACTTGCGTAAAAATATTTTCTTAGACAATTACACGCAGTTTCAAACAATTTTACCTAACAGGACAATGTATTTGTTCTATGCATATAAATGCACTGAATTTATTAGTCCAATTCTACCAAAAATACAGAACAAAGTCATTTACCTACTAAATTTGTTTAGCTCTAGTACCTCGAGGCAATGTATTAATAAAGGTAAAATTCAGTGCTAGCAGACAAAATTCCTTACTTTGCATAATATGCACATTCATTTGCATAAAAATTCATCGCATTTAAATCTGTGCAAAAACTATCAATTGCCAAACGATTGAAAATTATTCATTTCTGATTATACAAGAACGGAGATTTCCTATTAACTAAGCGGTTCCAAACTACGTAATTACCTGATTATAAGCGCATTAGGCCACGGTTAGACTATGTGATTAGTTCGAAAATGATCTATCACATTTGAAAGAATTGCACGTCTAACCACCCCAGATAATTAGCGATGTGACGATCACGAAGAAATCGTGCGCGTTCGATTTGCTTGTGATCGTCACATCGGTAATTATCTGGGGTGGTTAGACGTCCAATTCTTTCAAATGTGATAGATCACTTTTGAACCAATCACTAGTTTAACAGAGGCCTTAAGTTACGGTTATCATCAGTGTACGCGAATACACGAGGAATTCCAAAGTAGTGAAGTGCAGTCACACTGCAATACTCAGAATTTATCGTTGGTGTTTGCCCTAACAATTTTTCATGAATTTTTCTTACAGCAAATTCAAGCAAAGGGAAGAACTATTCTTTGAAATAATGGTTGGACTAATTCGTAGTTATGAAATTCTTGTTTGATTCGAATGCGAATGTTTCAAAACTGGGTCGTAGAAGTTCGAAGATAATATATATATATATATATATATAT
>CABFPE010000173.1:593507-620303 GCA_900660155.1 Hofstenia miamia | reverse complement strand
ATATATATATATATATATATAGGTGGGCAGGTAAATTGGGAATTTGTCATTACCAACTTTCTAAAGAGCAGATAGATAGAAAATAAAAAGCTTGGGTATTTTTATTACAGACTATAATTATTGCACCTTTTAACTCACAGATTACTCAATATGGCTTCTTTGGGCAGCAGTGACCTTTGTGATTCGCTTGCGAAAAGATAAACAAGCCTTTTTGACATCACCTGGCTTGGTACCCCTGAACACCTTCATACTTGCAGTCTTGAGAATATTCACACTGTAATGAGGGGAAGCATTAGTCTTTGCCTCCATTACGCCCCATAACCAATAATCACATGGGTTAATGTGTGGGGAGTTGGAAGGCCAAATATTCTTTTGAAATAAAAGGGGGAATTTTCTCAAGTAGATAGTCTTGTACAGTTTCGGATACGTGAGCTGGGGCTGCGTCTTGAATGAACAT
This sequence comes from Hofstenia miamia, assembly GCA_900660155.1. Lineage (NCBI taxonomy): Eukaryota > Metazoa > Xenacoelomorpha > Acoela > Hofsteniidae > Hofstenia > Hofstenia miamia. The sequence goes on along the minus strand of CABFPE010000173.1, from coordinate 619,846 downwards.
CAGGAACATCACCTTGTTGGGATCATAGTACTTGGTTATCCAAGGCAGTAAAATGTCATTTAAAATCTTCATGTACTCTCTTGTGCTAATTTTCAGACCCACAGGGATGAAATGGGGCGGCATGACACGACCATCACTTGCTATGACACCAAATACTATTACAGAGGCTGGGTTCTGGCTTCTCATGATAGGAGGTACTTCAGAGGGATTCTAAGAAATAATTCTAGTGTTGTTGCAGTTGGTTACCTCATCCACAATAAATTTCTTCTCGTCCACAAAAACTCTGACACCTCCACCCTTGTGCTTAAGATGGTTTAGTAGTAGTTTACTTCTGTCAGCACTAATGGCTTTAGAACGATCTGTGAGAAGGTTGCGTGGCCTTCTCACATAGCATTTCATTCCCAGGTTCACATGCACGGCCCTGCCAATTGTTCTCCTCCTCACATTTCGGTTGGCCGCAAATTTTGTCATGGGAATCGAAGAGTTTCTCCTGATAGAGCACTTCAGCCAGACAAAAAATTCTGAGTGCGCTTCCGGTCACTGAGAGGCTTGTGACAATGACGATGTGAATCCTCCCCAGCTCTCAATTTAGACACGATACGGTACACTGCAGTCTTTGGATATCCGGTGACAGAAATTATATCCTTTGCACTGTTATGGGCGCGCCACATTTCAATAACATTTTGACGTGTTGATTCCATGGTTTCAACTGCTTGCCTTATAATTATGTACTTTAAAACTGAAAGATAAATGTATGAATGACAAGTTAGCAGATTTGTAGTTGTTAATTTTTCACCACTTTAAATCATTCCCAATTTATATACATATATACATATATATACATATATACATATATATATATATATATATTGAAAATATCTCGCCATGCTGTACAAAACTCTCTACACAATGAGCTTGATTTTAGACAGAATTGTGGTGCATCTCACAAATCAACATCTGCAGATTATCGAATAATGAAATTGACTGTCATTTATCAGAAGGGTTATCCTAATAATTATTGAGTAAATGTTGACTTTATGATTCTCATTTTACTTTAATAATGTATTAAGTGTGCTACGAGTAATAAATTGTTGTTGTCATTCTTATATCACCAATTTCATGAAAAAACTGTGGTTGATCTATTATTTTGGCCACAGATTTGCGTATATATATATATATATATATAGGTGGGCAGGTAAATTGGGAATTTGTCATTACCAACTTTCTAAAGAGCAGATAGATAGAAAATAAAAAGCTTGGGTATTTTTATTACAGACTATAATTATTGCACCTTTTAACTCACAGATTACTCAATATGGCTTCTTTGGGCAGCAGTGACCTTTGTGATTCGCTTGCGAAAAGATAAACAAGCCTTTTTGACATCACCTGGCTTGGTACCCCTGAACACCTTCATACTTGCAGTCTTGAGAATATTCACACTGTAATGAGGGGAAGCATTAGTCTTTGCCTCCATTACGCCCCATAACCAATAATCACATGGGTTAATGTGTGGGGAGTTGGAAGGCCAAATATTCTTTTGAAATAAAAGGGGGAATTTTCTCAAGTAGATAGTCTTGTACAGTTTCGGATACGTGAGCTGGGGCTGCGTCTTGAATGAACATCAGGAACATCACCTTGTTGGGATCATAGTACTTGGTTATCCAAGGCAGTAAAATGTCATTTAAAATCTTCATGTACTCTCTTGTGCTAATTTTCAGACCCACAGGGATGAAATGGGGCGGCATGACACGACCATCACTTGCTATGACACCAAATACTATTACAGAGGCTGGGTTCTGGCTTCTCATGATAGGAGGTACTTCAGAGGGATTCTAAGAAATAATTCTAGTGTTGTTGCAGTTGGTTACCTCATCCACAATAAATTTCTTCTCGTCCACAAAAACTCTGACACCTCCACCCTTGTGCTTAAGATGGTTTAGTAGTAGTTTACTTCTGTCAGCACTAATGGCTTTAGAACGATCTGTGAGAAGGTTGCGTGGCCTTCTCACATAGCATTTCATTCCCAGGTTCACATGCACGGCCCTGCCAATTGTTCTCCTCCTCACATTTCGGTTGGCCGCAAATTTTGTCATGGGAATCGAAGAGTTTCTCCTGATAGAGCACTTCAGCCAGACAAAAAATTCTGAGTGCGCTTCCGGTCACTGAGAGGCTTGTGACAATGACGATGTGAATCCTCCCCAGCTCTCAATTTAGACACGATACGGTACACTGCAGTCTTTGGATATCCGGTGACAGAAATTATATCCTTTGCACTGTTATGGGCGCGCCACATTTCAATAACATTTTGACGTGTTGATTCCATGGTTTCAACTGCTTGCCTTATAATTATGTACTTTAAAACTGAAAGATAAATGTATGAATGACAAGTTAGCAGATTTGTAGTTGTTAATTTGTTAATACTTTAAATCATTCCCAATTTATATACATATATACATATATAATTATATATATATATATATATTGAAAATATCTCGCCATGCTGTACAAAACTCTCTACACAATGAGCTTTTTAGACAGAATTGTGGTGCATCTCACAAATCAACATCTGCAGATTATCGAATAATGAAATTGACTATCATTTATCAGAAGGGTTATCCTAATAATTATTGAGTAAATGTTGACTTTATGATTCTCATTTTACTTTAATAATGTATTAAGTGTGCTACGAGTAATAAATTGTTGTTGTCATTCTTATATCACCAATTTCATGAAAAAACTGTGGTTGATCTATTATTTTGGCCACAGATTTGCGTATATATATATATATATATATATATATAAATATTGAATGTTTATAGCACATCTATAATTACATTTCATTTTCTCTACTATTTGATACATGAAGCAACAGGGAATGGAAACGTAGATGAGTTATTATAAAAATCATACAAATATTTCAACCTCTCTAGTATAGTTTTAATAAATGTCGTTCATAGTACACTGATATCTATGAAAATGCAGGGTTATTTACAGAAATTTGAGCTACTTATTCATAATCATCCTACTTGAACAGGGTTAATGAAAATCTAAATCGGGAATTCATCATCTAATTGAAAGAGCAATTTCAGAATTAATATCGAAATCTACATTTTCGCGATGAATAATATTTGAATTTTTTTGTAAATTGTTATGTCACCATTGTTCTTGTTGTAATTAATAAGCGTATAACCATATAATTATATCTTCAATGAAGCTTGGATAAATATTTTAACAAAGTCAGACTATATTTCAAAACGCACGAACAATGCCGTATTTTTTATTTGAGTTTGTTGATAGAGAAACTTTGTGATTTAACTGGTTGTCTGGAATGGTATCATCAAAATGTAGCAATAATTACATTATATATATATATATATATATTTAAAATATAATATAATTTTTTGAATCTTACAGCTCTCCAACTTGATTCCGCATTCCTGGCTATCCATTGGGAACCTGTGTAACTTCATGTTGCATGTGAGTGTAAGACTAAGCCTAAACAAATCCAATAATTATGTAAATCTGCGAATTTGTAATACTGAATAGTTCTATACAATATATCAAATTGAAATAAAAGCTTATCCAAATTTGAATAATTCAAGGGTACAGTATTAAAAACGTTAATTTGGCTAGAAAAAAATATATAATATTTATATATAAACATATATAGATGAATTTAGGTTACACACATATATATATAAAATGCAATTGCTTATATATATTGTGGCGGCAGGTACCGGTTTCCTGGTATCGTCCAGTTCACTGTTTTCGTGTTTACTAGTTTAACCAGTTATTTGTACATATTGTCAAGATTTACTGTATATATGAGACGAATTCGGTTGTAAATAGAGAAATATTTAGGCGCGTTTTCTCACTCAGTGGACTTCCGTGCACCCTAGCGATGCTAATATATATATATATATATGAATTTAAATTATTATATACACATACATACATGAATTTGTACGAATTTATGTCTGATAGACTCCATAGTTTGTTTTTTAAAAGGTTTTACTTAATTTAAGAGTTTTTTACTGATCAATGATTTATTGTTAAAGTAAAATAGCAGTTCTTGTAAATGAAAGTACACACCGTTTATCAATGTCAGTAGTACTTTTAATCTTTGTCTTGGGCATATGAAAAACTAAAGTGCTCAAGTTCATTGTGCAAAGTCTACGAGTAATAGCACTATTGCGAAGACCTTTCCATTAATTAAATTGGATGTGCTCTTATTTAGCCAGTGAGAACATATATACAAAGTCAGCGTTTGATAGATAATGAATATCATTGATAAAGATACGAATTCACAATTCTTTAAAATTTTCTTATTTTTCTCTAAATTTTTTTAATTAACTTTTGTGAACCAATTTTTTTACACCATAGTTTATTATGAAACTGCACTTTAAAAAATAGAAACTTTGTCCTAAAATCCTTCGAAAGCTGATACCTCGTAATTGATTTCTTCATTGGAAAATGTGTTTAACATGACTAAAGTTTTACATATTTAACTCTATCGTTAAAATTAATATGATGCTTTCGAATATTTAAATATGAGTGGATTTCTAGTATGCACAAGACTTGTCAACGAGCCGAGCTTCTAACGAGCCGAGCGGAGCTTGAGCACAGTATATAATATACAACAGCCCAAAACTAGCCTATTTTAGGCAAAGCAAGTTTTTAGCTCTGCTTGTTAAATTGATTATGTAGATTTTTCTAATTTTTTGCAGTCAGTATGCCTTTCCTATAATCTTAAGAAATGTTTATTAAATAATAGGAAGAGCTATGTAAAAAATTCTTTGAGCACAATATTTTTAAAAAAATACCGAGCTAAAACGAGCCTTATTCAAAGATTTTATATGGCGAGCCATGCCAAACTTACACAAAATTTAAACGAGCCGAGCCGATCTCGTTGACAATTCTGGTATGCACCCGTCAGAAAATATATATTATTTTTTAATATATTATGTATCTCAGATGCATACCAACTGCAAATTATAATTTAAAAGAAAATTGTGTTTAATTAATATGGATAGAAGAAAAAATTGAAAATTGATATGAAACTAGAGATAATATCATAGGCTTTCCTCTTTCTCGACTGACACCTCATTGTCTGCCATATTTGATTTCACTATTGTAGACATATAATTGAAAAAATTAATGAGAGGATTTTTTCAAAATTTTGTTATCTTCAGCTTCAGTAAATAATGAGTACATGACGTAATTAATTTATTGATTGTGAAAGTTAAAATTGAATATTGGACAATAAATAAAATGCATCGGAATTTTAATTAAGTTTAATAAGCTTATTTGTGACAAACGACTGAATGCTTTGTGAAAACAATAAGTTTTACTAATAATTTTAGTAATTCATATGTACACTATTATACCAGAAATATATTCAGTTAATAATGTACGTTTTTTATGTTTTGGTTTTTGCCATCCTACTAATGATTATGTGTATATATGCAAAATGTGTGTAATCCATTTATCAGTAGCACCATAATTCTTGATAATTTGATGATATTTATATTTGCATTGACTTGGATCTGGATTGTTTCCATAAAACATTCAAAAAACTGGATTTCAAACCCAAATGCACAGATAATTTCAAAACTTTGAAAGTTTTAAGAGGAAAAGTCAGACTTCCTTTCAAACACTGTAGTCAATTTACCGATTGGCTTATAATAAATAAAGGATAGAATGTTAAACAAAAAGGGCTATTAGGAAAGTATCGATGCCCTCCATATGCATATCTTTACGATTATAAGAAATTCCACATAATAACTATACAATAACTTGTGGTAGCCTTCGGTGTTATATTCAGGGAACATGGTGGCTAAGTAGAAAACCATTCCCTGAAGAATTAAAAGGTACTCAACAGAGTTACTAAATGTATTTCTAAGGTTAATTTTTTCATACTTGTTTTCATGGTTATTCAAATCTATCACAGCTTAGATGCTCATCCTGCCAGAATAATTTGCGAACGCAACAAGCATATATACTTTTTTGATATATATACAGTGATTTTCACTGCTAGCATAACGGAAATAACTCACAAACTTACAGTACATTATATCTAAAGTCGGAATACATTACTGGGCACAGAATTCTCTCCTCTTTCATTTTTGCGTTTAATTCTTCTCAAAATCATTGAGAAATATATAAAAATTTCACATAATTAAGTCACTGCAACAAGTTTACAACAAATTATAATAACTACACTATAATAACTAACGCATTAACAACAATAAATTATAAATATAATAGTTGTTATTACAAAATGCTTCTGCTTTAGTGTTTACTCTCTCATCTCTTTCCAAAACATAGAGTCGAGCAGAAATAAGGTTTTGTAAATTATTTAGAGTTTTAAAAATGTGTTATATCTTCAAAATTAGTGTAATACGTCTGATTGTTTAATTCGTTTAAAACGTAGCGTTATTATTTAAAAGTTAGTACTCTCTCGTAATTTGTTAACTTTAATTGACTGTTAACTTAATAATTGTGATTAGGCCTTGAATAATTAACGCTGTTCGTAATTGGGTAATTCCGGTAGATTGAAGCAAAATTTGAAAGCGTTAATTAGCTTAAAACACCAAACTTACAGCCTGCATCCCATCTAAAGTTTTTTTGACAAATTAGCATTATCAGACTTGTCAACGAGCCGAGCCGAGCCGAGCCGAGTCCTGCCAAGCTTGAACACAGCATTTGATATACAATTAGCCCAAAGCTAGCAAATATATAGTTTTGTTTCTTAATTTGAATATGCAGATTTTTCTAATTTTTTCATTTAACAGCATTTTTATATATAATCTTATTTTAAAGTGTTAAATAAATAAAAGAAAAAACTAAGTAAGAAATTCTGTGAGCACAATATTTTTTAAAAAAATATCTAGCTAAGACTAGCCTCATTGAAAGCCTCTACGTGGTGAGCCGAGCCGAAAGTAATCAAATGTAAAATGAGCCGTGCAGAACCGAGCTTAAAAATTTCGGTTCGTTGTCAGGTCTGTTCATAATAATACTCAATGAAAACGTCGGATTAAGTGACATCCAATAACTTTTCATCACTGAAAACTTTGCTAACGAAATCGGTCCTATACTGGCTTCAATCAAATTTATTGCACAAATCAATTTTTAATGGTCAGAAGTTTAGACATCTCCCATCGTCGGGTGTTGAATTTCCCTAAAAATTGGGGTGGTTGAGATATGAAACAAGTGGAGTCTGATTATACTGATGGTTTTTTGTGAAAATGCTTCGTATAATTATTGTAGCTAAGAAAGTCGTCCTTTGACTGCTTGCTAATACGTTTGGAGATCATTATTTAACTTCTATTTGCATACAATTTTATAAAAACCAAATTGACAGAGTGTTATTTTCTATTTTAGTTCTTAAGTTTTCTCTTTATTACTCACTGGCAATTGCAAAAAACCAGTTCCTACGGTATCTGTGAATCATGGAGGCAGCCCTTCTTAAAATCTGGAAATTGTAGAAATCCAAGATTACCGCACCACTTCGCTAATTTATTAATATGGTCTGCAAATTGGTTCCAGATTTAATTTCTTGTAGATTTATAAACAACGTATTTATGTTGATGTTTAAATCCAGCATGCTGTTCAAGCGGAATTTCATTTTCACTGTTAAAATAGATGTTACTCACTCAATAATTACTTATTTTTTTATTGAAATTTGTCATGTGTGAGTCATTAGTGGGTTCATCAATGACAAAGAATTTTTTTTGAGAAATTCATTTTTCTTTCCTCTATGAACAAAAAAGTACTCGGCGGCGGAATTTCACATCGTTAACATCACTTTTACATGTATATACCATATACATCATAACATACAGTACTGTTCCACTACAAAATACGCATATGATGAATGTTATATTGCCTTAGGGTTAGTACACCATCTCATAACCAAATATTGGCATAGTTGAAATAATAATTCCATCAAAAATGATGAAACTAATTTTTTCTATATGGTAACGGAATTTCAGGGGTTCCAGGCATAGATTCTAATTTCACTATAATTATAATAAAGTTTCAATTCTCAACATAGGATATGAGTTGAGGCAAACATTTGGGGCCAAATTTTATCCGGACCTTGAAGTATCTTATTTTGATTGATTTGTATCATCCTTGCTAAAAAAATATTTTCTATGCCTGAGTTTGCTAGGTTTAAGCTTAGAAATTTCAATCAAATACAATATAACTACAAAATGAAAAGCCTATATTCAATTTGAAACAAACATATAAATTTTACTTTTTATCCTATTGTTTGTGTGTTCTATGACATTCACTGCATCTGTGTTGGGCTTGTGAAACTGATTTGCTGCTAAAAAATAGTTTGGCCAGTTTGTTGAAACTTTGTCATATTTTTCTAAGTAACTCAGCAAAAGCTTTTGTCCAACTTATGTTTATGTCAATGGTGAGCGAATATACAATTATATTGTTTGCAAACATCAAGTATTCCTTTCGTTTGATATGATTTTAATATAAGCAGCATAAAGGCCATGAATATATAACATCAAGGATAACATGTAAATATTTTAATTCATTAAAGCAATTTGATAGGTATATGCATACAAAAATTGTAAATACATGGATTCTTTAGATTATCCACAGATTTTAAATGTTGGATGTCATTTTAAATGCACTGGATGAGTCCTTCGTTAGATATAGAACAATTTCAGCAGCATTTTAGTTCATCTGGCCAATACAACTTGGCTTACGCAAATATGTTTCTACCTAGGTGTTTTTCTGAATAAATTAAAAACAAGTGGCAAATTTAGTAATCACGTAATCGTACTAGAGAGTACTTCTTCGTGGTGGTTCCTGGATATTAATAAATAACACTCAATGGGCGCGTCGGTGTATGGAATCCCGAACCTACATCAGACGTTAAAGCCAGGGTAGAAGAAGGTGTCACTATATGTACTTTGTGCATATGGGGGTGGTAACGGGATAGAAACCTTTCTGTTTTAGTTCTTCGGATAGACAGGCAGCGACGCAGTGGAAACACTGTTAGCGAGACTGCTACTGGTGCCAGTCTCATGGGGCAGTTATGCAAGGCCTATGAGATAGGGCAAGACCAATACTTGCTCTGCCTTTCCTGTAAGGAAGCCTTGCTGTGTCACAGGTAGTTATAATCCAACATGTCTTTTAACTGCAGACTTTTATTCACTAGATGCTTTGCATTCAGTGAATACGCCCGCACACTCCAAAATAATTTCGGATCTTCATAGCAGCCAGCAGGTGCTCTCTTAGTTACCACCATTAGTAGCCTTGGTTGGCCAAAGCTGATCAGACTGAACACAGATCAGCACTCTGCTTACCATGGGTCGCCAGAAGTTTCTCACGATCAAACTGGCTTTAGTGGCATACTTCCAGGGGTTACGGTCCGGACCCGAATCGTGGCTATACCCACTGAGTTAGTTTTTTTACTCTTCAGTAACCCCACAATCATGAATGCCCAGTTCTCTAGAAATAGTTATTAATAATATTGTTATAAAAAGTTCAGTCATATACTGTTATAAGCACTCTCTCTCTAATGTGGTTTGTAAAGTTTTCTGCACCACTGAAATATTAACTTCTTTCGCTGTTAGGGTGGATGTATTTTTAGAGAGTGTCCAAGCATTTGCCTCTAAATTCATCATAGAAAACATTTATGTTTGAAATGCTGAGGAATTATTTCAATCAAAATTTTGCATAGAGAACTTTCGAAAAATTTGTTTAGCATGTCGACAAATATATTAAATGTAAGACCTGGATCATTAATGTGTTTTTTGCCAAACAGCAACAATCCAATAATTTCAAACAAATTGTACACGCATTGTGTGAGTAAACCTGATCTTCAATATATCATTAAAGTGACAATTACTTAAGCAAAGTTTGGTTGAATCCTTAGTGAGAAAAGCTGATTTACTTGTTCGAATATTTCAAACCAATAAATAATAGAGAAAATATTAATATATTAATACATTATTTTCATGAAAGCTTCTGCACCTCTCCCCAATTATATTTAAATTGCAAATTTGGTAAATACCTGTTTTTGAATGTTATGTGCTTAATTTGTAATTCAGCGAGTTATTTAACAGCTATTTTGCTACGTTTTCGTTAACAGAGTTATTTATAGCAATAGTAGATGAAAGACTATTTTTTGGACTTGAATTATGCTTAAATCCATTCATTTTATAAAGGCAATATATAATTTGGAAATACAAAACCAATTTTTGCATACATTTTGAAATTAGGATTTATATATTAAAATTATTAATACTCAATAATGTAAATTTAATTTTTTAACTGGCTATAAAATGTTTAAAAATTTTTACTAATGTGATATTAAAAAATTTAAAGAAACCAATTTTGCCAATCTAAATTTTTATAGTTTCAATGGTATTGTATTAATGGAAACATGTCGTGGAGGTAATGCTATGTTTCAACCGACTGTTATTCAATAATTCAAAAATTATCAATATGAAAATTTTTTCAACAAAATTTATTAAAAAATTTAGTTTTCTAGAAGTATATGAGGACATCAATGGGCAAAACTTGTTTGTAAATAGTTGAGCTACAGATATTTCTTGAAATATACTGTATTTATTATTCTTATATTGATATCTCATTTATCTTTTGTTTCTATTGAATATTTCATTCTCTTAGTTATTGGGATGATCAGAGATCAGACAACATTTTTATACTGACAAATTTTTGTATTTATATCAACTTTGTCCATTTTTTGACTTAACTGATTCTGCATATAGCAGAAACAACATATATAGTGAATAAGATATATCTGGTCTGTCGTCTACTGTCAGAACCGCCGAATTTACCAAAATTTGAAAATTGATTTTAGCATTAAATCCCAAAGAAAATCCTCATCAAATTTGTCGCAGCTGCTTAAGAAAAATCAGTCGTTGCATTGTCAAAAAATGGAATATATAACGTCCAGGAATACTCTTAAATGCAACCAAAACCGTTATGCATCGTGATTACAAGATAGTTGAATAAAAGGAAATTATGTGTAGCAAAGTCAACCTGGCTTACGTCACTATTTACAATGTTATAGTAAAACAATAAATTAGTGGCAATTCAGACAATGACAATGTAATACAAAAATCATTCAAGGGATAACGCGTTCTAATCAGTTATCTTACTTTTCAGACATCTATCGAACTTAATTGCTTAAGTACTTTGAGCAGTCATGCGTCGAGCTGCTTCGCATCTGAACGCTGGATGAGTAAGCTGTACCGTATTGTATTCCAAGGAATTGTATACATCACAAGTTGTAATAATATCCTTCATCTAATAGCGATTTCGTATTTGTAATAAACGCTTTAACTTACTTAATCTGGTTCACTATTCTACTGCCTTTGAAGGTACTTTACCTTGAATTTCGGAAGTACTCCTTTGAAAGTTCATTGATGCAGGCTTCAAGGTTGTAGCAGGCATATTTAGAAATTTCATATTTTCCAAAAATTTTTTTGGTTAAAATTAAAAATATTGGCTCGTGCACCAAATCATCTTGTATCAACTTTAAAATCAGGAATCAAAATTTTTATGAAAAGCACATAGCTAATCATAGTTTTAGTTCATTACACACTTCCCATGCAACAATGGAATATTCAAAAAATGTTCCAATATATCCTTACACTTTGGTAGTAAAATACTAGTATATTTAAGATTACAAAAATTTGCATTTTTGCTAACTATAATTACAGTCACTATTGATAATTATAAGTATCATTATGTATAAAGAATTTCAGAGCAACACCTGATGGAGCAAGAAAATATATAAAGTATAGCAATTGTGAGCAACTGAAAAATAATTCATAATTTGAATGAGTACAGTCATCCTAAAAAATTATTGCTACTACTTGCATCTAGTTTTTGAAATCTTTGTAAATAAAATGTTGCTCATTTTCTGAAAAATTCTCGAAACATTTTCTGTCACACAAGGACAACATTCCTGGAACATTCCCACTATCGCCATTTACTACACTCCAGATATATTTCTGGAACATTTAGGCAACATTTCTTGCTTGTTGGGTTATACATCAATTTTTAAAAATTCATAGATTCAATCATGTCTAAAATTGCTATGAGCAGATCAATAGATAAATCCGCTTCCACTAACAAGACCTAACGAATTTACTAACCCTTACTTAAAACTAAAGATAGTTGGCGTCTATATAATCTGTCATTTTCTGAGCATATACTCTATCCAACTAAGTCATGTGACATAGATCCTAGGAATAGATAAAGATCTCCTTCTGTTCATGTGTCAACCAATCACTATCAAGCTTATCAAAGGATTTAAAGCGAAATTACTCATTTTAACTATTGTATCCAGAACCTAACAATAGCTTATAACATTGTTAAATGTATGAAATATACTAGTGAAATTTTCTGGGCATCGGCTGACAAACAGAGAATGTACTGGGTACGAAAAATTGAGCTAAATTGTATTAAGCATAAATATTTATGAATCCATTAAAATTAAATTAATTGCTAGTATTGAATTTATTACTATTAACCCTTTCGATCCCACTTTTGCACAATTAACTTTCAATCATTTTTTTGATATCTCCCACTTATTATGACACTCCTTAACTACAATAAGCAAAATTGAAAATTTTTATAATAGGTACATGGGCTTTTCGCCCATGGGACAAATATATCCCAGCAATATTATAAATTGGAAAATGTTCTTGGGACGTATATGTCCCATTAGGACCGAATGGGTTAAGCGAATGAGTTTTTGCGCTGGATCAAAAAGTTAAATGCACTCTGCGTAGCATCTGTTACCGCGCAAGATAATTGCAAGATAATTACTCTCGGAGCATGTGCCGGGGCATGAGTTCATTTTGCGTCATGCCAAAGAGCACTCAACATAGTCAGTTTACCTCGGACATCCGCTTTAGAATTACTGGTGCTTTGTCCTATGAAATAGTTTTATTTTAAGAGTGTAACACTACAATATTTTTAGAGGAATTGTATGATGCTAGTATCATACTTCTCACAAATTTTCAGCGAAATCCCATTTGATTTGAGGCCAGATTGGGAAAGTTTATATATACTTTACAGAGTAAGAAATACAAGCACTTTGTCAAGCTTTACAGTGTGAATTATAAAAGTCAAAGCAAACTTATTGCAGTAAATAAATGGCAGTAAAAAAGCTACAAACTACAAATACATGTATTTACAAAATAATAATAAAATATATATAGAATAAATGTGTGTGTGTGTCTATGTGTGTGGTGAGCTCAGTGTAAAAAACCTGTAAATGTGTTTAGCATGTTTGTGTCTCCGATTGTATTTTGTCGATTTAAAAGTATGATTTTTAATTTTTTTCTAAATTTTTTGTAATTTTTTTCTATTCTTTTCTCATTTTCTAAATAATTCCAAATATTAGAGGCTGCTCGGTGAAAACTAGGATAGGAAATACTGCTACAAAAAAATTATGTGATATAATAAGGAATAAGAGTAGAATGTACCTCAAATTTGATTGGCTGTTACTAGATATTGATACATAGTATAGCTTAAGTTTGTAAGAAGTAATAAATGATGTTTTCTTCTGCTTTTTCCTATGTTCAAATTATATTACTTTAGAGAACTTATTGCTTTGGAACTACAGTAGTCCATATCAGGTAAAATATTTATAGAAATATTCTACGACTTAAGAATGAATAAAGCAGGTCCGAAAGTGAAATGTTTGATGTCAATAGAGATTTAAGGAATTTGTAAAATATAGTCGAATCATACTCAGAATATAAATTTTGAATTAGTCATTCATAAAAATATGGTTTGCAGTGTTTTCTTAATCCAATTTTTGTCATTAATACGAATAATTTAGTACTAAACCGAAATCAAAGTAATTTAATTATATATTGGGGACTTCTTAGTAAAGCTGCTCTATTTTTTAGTATAGATTTGTAATAATTAACATCGGATTTTTACAAAGAATAGGACGACTTTAAAAAAAAGTACGCAGTAATACGTAAATTAGGTGTTTTCCCTTTGAATAAATTCAACATATCATTTACAAAGTGTGTTATATGCTTTAGAATAATAAGTTGAGTAAATGTGGACAAAGTTCAATCTATAATGTTTTCCAATAATCCAGAAATATGTCATACCCTAAAATATCTTATAAAAAAATTCTTGAAATTAATAGCAGTTGCACAATGACAAAATCAAAACATATTAAAAAATTGGAGTTTTCAAATCATTGTAAGTTTCAATAGCACTGAGCAACAAAAAAAACTTTTTCATAGTTTTGAAAAAAAATGCCTTTGATTTCTACTGAGAGTGATGCCCTAAATCAATTCAGGTTTTTGGGTACTAAAATTTCAGATTTTGCCCCTATATTAAACATGTGAAAGTACCTTTGAGAATATAATTCAGAGGATCAGAATCTTAAACCTTAAAGGTGACTGTGTATTTAAAGAAAAATTTATAAGAATATTTTCTTATTGTCATTTAAGATCATATTATAATTTTGTTATATATTCGTGAATCAGTTGTATTTGAAATTATTCAATTAACCTTAAGCTGCCTGGGGATATTTAAAAAAATTTATGATCCTATAGAAAAATTTTAAACTCTTATAGCTCAAAAACTATTAATGGTGTGCTGAATCTGAAAGCGCCACATAATAGAAGAGAGTCTCCCCTTTCTTTTTTGCTCTAAATCCGAGCACTGGTCTGCCTTGCCCCATTGAGGCCTGCCGTTGCGCGACAACTGACTTTGCGCAGGGCACGCCTCAATGGGTTTGTCAATCTATTCAACAATCTCTGCCACAGCAATAAGCTTTAATAGAAATTTTCAAAATTGCATTAATATATGTTCCCCAATAGACCTACCCATGCCCCAAGATTTTCAAATTTTAAAATAGGCTTGGAGACATTTGTTTGTAAATGTGGAAAATTATTATTATTATTTAAGAAAAATATAGAAAAATACTTATATTTTTGAATAGGACAAAGCGCCTGGATTCTCTTCACAAACCGTGACCAGACGCCTGTAATTTTAATTATTTATATAATTTTAACACCTAAATTGGTAACTCCCAGTAGTTTTACGTATGTGGTCCCTATTCACGGTCATCCATCATTTTCACAAAAATCAGCACAATTTTAAAACAGCAAAATGGAATAAAATATAATTACGTTAACAATTATTTATTTCTAAAGATAGGTAGGCGGCTTCTAATTAGTTATTTACATTAAGGGAAATGTCAAAATCCAGAAGCGACGATTTTCTGTTTATTAATCGACGAATTGTAAAAATATTTAAATCGTCAAACAGGTATTTACGACGAATGCGCAAAACACAAAACTAGAGTCCTACGTATTCGAAACCTTGAATTGCAAACATTATAATTTGGTAAGATATGTCTGGCACCTTTATCGTAAAAGCAAATATTTTCTCTTTATACTTTATTACAAAGACAAACGTAACATTTAAATTGAACATCTCTTTTGGGGTGTAGTCGTGCAGTGCTTAAATTATATAAAGAATAGGTTCGATATATGGCTAAATTTAGTGTAAACCCTTGACTAATGTGCATTCGCTGGACGGGAAATTTTGGCACAAATGTTGTACAATAACTAGAGTTTACAGAACCTGTCTCGGCCCCGGCCCGGTTTCGTTCCTGATCTCGGCATCTAGGAAAGGGAAAGGTTACCGGCTTTAAAATTAAATGTTTGGGACGTATACCGAGACCAGTTACCAGTTAATCACAAAACCCATTTCCAAGATACATAGGCGCATCAAATGTTAAGACCATTGTAGAAAAACCTTTTCTTAAAATACTTATAACACACTTAGCTATTTTACTGACTTAGCATTTAGTTCTTTGATTTTCTTTGACAAGACGCCAACTTTAGTTTTTTAATTTTCAATGTCTTTGGAAATACATTAATTTTTTGGTGTTTACATTTTGCCTTGCCGAGAATAGTACCGATACACGGACCAAAAACACCGGGAAGGGACCGGGCTCATAAATCTTAAGTCCCGCTCTAACCATAGAACCGAACCTGAATTGTACTCGCCAATTAGTGACCTCGGATTCAACCTGGAAACCCCCATGAGAGTAGGTTGTTATAAAATGTGCAAGTTCGGCACGTTTTCATAACACAAATCGATACAACGCTAATGCTTAAACAAAAATATACGCAAATAGTTGTATTAAAAAAGAAAATGACAGATTTATTACACACGAACATTCTTGTATTTGGCATGCCGTTTTTTCTTAAAATTTTGCACTTCTATTTGCACTGACATACAGCGACGACACAATGATTCCCCCATTCACTTCAATGAGGATATCTCATAACGTTCTCTTAAAATGGTATTATTTTTTACATACATGTGTATTACGACATTGTACTGTGTAGATTGCATTTATGAGGTACCGAGTAGAGATATAAAAAATGTTGAATTTTCAGGGACAGTTCATTGCTATAACATCTAGGTCCAAATTCACCCTAGGCCCAAAGGATTGGCAAAGAATAGAACAAGACCATCAAAAGTGAACAGTGATTTTATATTGAGGTGAGTAGAGTTCTTTCTTGTTCATTTAATGTTTCCGAGGTGATTTTGTTCATATTTTTGTCGACACTGATCAGATTTTTGTGAAAAGCTAATCTAGCTACATTTATGATAAAAATTAATTCTCAAAAATTATGTAAAAAATCAGTTTTCAGTTATATTTTGACAGGATATATATATATACATATATATCTTCACANCAAGTTGTGCTCTTTACTCGGATATATTCTTGTTTGTTACGTTTTCATAACACAAATCGATACAACGCTAATGCTTAAACAAAAATATACGCAAATAGTTGTATTAAAAAAGAAAATGACAGATTTATTACACACGAACATTCTTGTATTTGGCATGCCGTTTTTTCTTAAAATTTTGCACTTCTATTTGCACTGACATACCGCGACGCAATCATTCCCCCATTCACTTCAATGAGGATATCTCATAACGTTCTCTTAAAATGGTATTATTTTTTACATACATGTGTATTACGACATTGTACTGTGTAGATTGCATTTATGAGGTACCGAGTAGAGATATAAAAAATGTTGAATTTTCAGGGACAGTTCATTGCTATAACATCTAGGTCCAAATTCACCCTAGGCCCAAAGGATTGGCAAAGAATAGAACAAGACCATCAAAAGTGAACAGTGATTTTATATTGAGGTGAGTAGAGTTCTTTCTTGTTCATTTAATGTTTCCGAGGTGATTTTGTTCATATTTTTGTCGACACTGATCAGATTTTTGTGAATAGCTAATCTAGCTACATTTATGATAAAAATTAATTCTCAAAAATTATGTAAAAAATCAGTTTTCAGTTATATTTTGACAGGATATATATATATACATATATATCTTCACACAGTAGATCTATATACTTTGTAAGCATATGTCCGGTTATTAAGAAAAAATATTTCTATTAAAGATGAAAATAGATGAAAACTCCATTAAAATTAAAAATCTCAAAAACAAAAATATGTAGGAATTTGTTGAGCTTGGTTGCATTTTTTAAAATATTTTTAGTGTCTTAGATAGAATACAGATGTATTTTTGGTTAAATTCAGATATTGAAATTTTACAAACAAAAAAGTAAGATCAAAACATTTATCGAAATTAACGTTGACATATTTTACTAAATATTAGTTGTTTTTCTAAAAATCCTGAACAGATAAGTAGTTCCTTATTGTTCAGAACGCATAGAAACAGCATAATTCAGCGGAATCATACATTTTGAATCAATCATTATTTCCCAGCGTAATAAACCTGCTCTCAGATGCTTCATATAAACCTAAGGTTTTTTCAATAAATAAGTCCACAAATGCTATCTATGCTTAGGATAGCAAAACCTAGTCCAGTCTAGCGTAGCCTAAGCTTGTTATTTTAGTGAAACTAAAGCCCGCTCATTCCACAATTTTATCAAGCCTATTGGTGTCCAGGCCCACTTACATCATGTATCTATTTTTTTTAAATTTCTCAGCTGATATTATTTAATAGTCAATAAATTTAAAAATGAAAAATTGCTTATAAAAAATTGAGTCCTAGAAAACTTCAAACATAACTCAAATATAACTAATGTAGTGCGAAAAACTTGAATTGATACAAATTGTTCAAATATGAATATAAGGTGAATGCATAATATTTTTGCCTATACATATATATGGATGTATATATATAAATATCCTTGTATGCAAATATTATATATATATATATTTGAATGTATATATAAATATCCTTGTATGCAAATATTATATATATATATATATATATATATATTGTATGTATATATAAATATCCTTGTATGCAAATATTATATATATATATTTGCACGTATATATAAATATCTCTGTATTTAAATATTATATATATATATATACATGTATATATAAAATTTTATTAATAATAATTTTAAAATTATGAAACTTAGTCTAAACGGGAAGAATCAGTTCTAACACCATTTAAACTTTTACCTCATAGAAAGTAGTATGTTTCCCAATGGATCTAAGCGTAGCAACTTATTGTCTTTTGTGATAGTGTGGAAATTGGCAAGTTTTTCATTGACGACAAAAAGGTCTGGCACCCACAGTTTCTTCAAAAGAGAAACATCGAGAACTACTTCATCTTTAAACACATTGTGTGATAGACGAGGATCATTCCACAGTTGCCGCAAAAATATGGTAACGCGATAGTCCTAAACAATTTTTTGTTTTTTGCTTTTAAGTCTTTTTAGTACAATTAGAATATGTATTTTCTGAAAATTAATTATATGCAAGTTGGAATAACTAACGTTATAGAACTTGAAATTTATCAATATATCGATGAAGATCAGATGCTTTGAGCGAAAAAATTTCATATTTTCATATGCTTTGTATTGAAATTTTACCGTTAAAGTTGAAAATTCCTCAAACCAAAAATAATACTTCATAAATATCAAAATTTATATTTATATAATAATGTAATCCTTAGGTAATTCAAAGATTTGGTGTTGATTGTGAAACAAATTATTTATGCACTAGCATATGTTAATGAGATGAAGGGGGTGGATGGGCTTTACTTAAAGTTTTAATTTTTATTTATTTAACTATTTATCCTCAAACAAATTTCGATATTTTAACACGCTAACAACTGCCCGAACTTTTTATTGGTCAGAATATCTTTCATTTTGTAGCTTTATCACTCACACATGTTATTGGGCTATAATCTAGGATCTCACCAAATTCCAAGTTTATGGTAAATATTTTGTTGAAAGCCCAAGATCAAGTCAGTGGCGTAGCCAGAAAAGCAATTTGGGGAGGGGCAAATATTTAATGAGTTCAAGCGACTACAAAGTGTTTGTCTTAAGACACCTCTACCTGATGTAGACACAAAAGCTCATAAGGGTTGATATAATTTTCTACAAATCTTATTATAATTTCAACAAAAGGATCAAATTCGGAATCCAAAGTTAGCCTTTCGTTTCCCCTTACCCCTCCTGGCTACACCTATGGATCAAGCCCAAACATAAACAGTCTTTGGGATATTGACTTTAATAGTATAGTTTGACATTTTTGCTGTTTATTCCGTAGCAGACTTTTTAGATATTTGTAAATTAGTTTATCACGATCTGTTGGGAATGACATGCGAATAAGGTTCATTTTAGAATTACTTCAGGATTCAACCCGCGTAAGCATGATAAAAGCTATGAAAATATGCATGCCTTTGCAGAGTGTTGACCTCAAACTCTTTTGATTTAGTTTTTTCTTTTGATTAAAATATTGTTAGTTTGGTTTGTGATTTCTATTAGGATTTATTAGTCTCTGTCAATGAGATCTGGGACCACGGATTTCAGAATATTACACAGAATTTTTGCAAATTTTGGTGAAAATAGAAGCTATGCTGTGGCATAAAATAGACAAATGGGATTGGGATGGGATGGGACTGTGACCGAATTCAATGGGGCTGGGACAAGGAAAATACTGGTCCTACAGAGCCCTATATTCAATATTAGAGGTTTTATGTAGTTTGATATTTGGTTGTTTACATGATGTTCTAACACACATTTAATTATCATTTACTGCATTTGCAACTATTTGTTTTGTCGCCAAAATGTGGATAAATTGGATATTACAGGTAACTATGCTGCCTAACGCGTGGAATGGTACAAATTTCATTGTTCTTCCAAAGTTCATTCTGACAGGTCGACAGAGAGAACAAACTAACAATATTATCTCCTAAACAAATTAAGCAAACTAATTTTTCTTGCATTCCAGAGAAAACTAGCGCCAAATAGTTGCGGCCAACGTCAGCTTGAAACTCTACTTGCAGTATCAAGGCATATTTGGGTCAATTAAATCAAATGCAAGCTCTGGGAAGGATACGATATTTTCTGAAGATTTTGCAAATATTGCTTATTGTGAAGCACTAATAGCGTTTTTTTGGCTTCCAGTTTTGGCCTAAACCTCGGATAGTACACCCAATACTTCTAATGTGTCCAAGGTTTACAAGCACAAACTTGCAGCTACGAGTTAGGAGATGGCTAAAGAAAATCCTTTGTAAAACTTAAAACAGATTATAACTCGCTCCTTTTGAGTTTTCAATTAAATCCATTTGATTAATTAATGTAGCCTTTGATTAATTTAAAAATTTGATGTTTTAAAATTTTTTGAAATTTTAGTTGTCTTCATTTGTATTTATGAAGAAACAAAACTGCATTGTGCAGAGCTTCCACAAATATATTCTCAAATTTATTAATTTCTCATGAAATACTTAAAACAGTTTAAAATACTCTAGATAACGACGTTGACGAATCCGCTTTTATGTTTCCTTTCCCATGTTCATTTTCACGAAATTCATTATTTGTATAAGCAAATTGCAAAAAGCTGTTTACCAAACACCTTTCTGTCAAGGGAAATTTGCTTACATTGTCTGGTTGCATATATCTACCAGATATTTAGAATAAAACGGTTAACACTTTCACAATCGTTAACTGACAACTGTTTCCGCAGAGCTAATTGCATCTGACATCAATATCCACGCTGATCTATTAAAAATTCAGCTAAAGTAACTTTTAAAACATCTAAGTATAGAATATCAAATTACAAAAAAATTAATTCAATTTAAGCATTGACAGTCTTAAAAAAGACCATTGCAATTTACATTAGCACACAATAACACTGAGCAAAAATTTAATGAATGCTGTATTACTCTATTGTTCGCGTTTTCAAGAATTTATTTCTGTAGAAAATCTCAAAATTGCTTTTCGTGTAATAATTATGAATCTGTGCTAAAGATTTTTGTAAATCGTATTGTAATAAAGTTTAAATAAGGAAATTAGAAATAAAATTACTACCATTGTTGTTTCTGCTATGTGGCCAATACTGCCTATCTGCATGGAAATGTTAACAATAACTGGCATTCCTAAAATTTAGCATATTATTCAACAATATATTCCATGTATAGTTATTTATATGCATAAATATTTATATATCTTTTGACTAATAAAGCCGCTAAAACAACACAGGGCACTAAAATAAGAAACAATGCACCTATAGGATTTGAAGTTTAAATATGGTTACATACATATATATATATATATATATATATATATATACATAATAAAGTTGTGTTGCAATTAAATGTACTGTATATAATATATAGTCAACCTTAATTAATAGAAATTGAGTTTCTTGAACACTACTTTTGATTTCCCTTAGGCTAAGTGCAAGCGCATTTAAATGCTCTAGGGACCGTCATCTCTCAGATGTATCCGCGGTCTTAGGAAATTGTCTGCAACACCAATAACAATGATAAAACTTTGACATTTGCTAATGAAGGTGGGGCCCGTAATTGTAAGAGATAATTTATTGATTTACCGCACCTCAGTTTCCTGATGTGTGGGCATAGCGTTAAATATATCAGGTGCGTGTACAGAGGTTGCCATAAAAATTGGTATGCCCTTTTAAATGTCTGATGCGCATGCATGCACTTGTAAAACTATTTAACTCTATAGCATTATTTTTGTCTGCAAGTATAAAATCGGACCCTTATGAAGTTAAAAAACGTTTCATTTTTTATTCAATAATACTTAATTATAATGAGGTGTCTCAGAGTAAATAATTTTATAATTTTTATAAAACAAAAATCCCACAACTCAAATTGAATGTTTGCTTAGCCATATCCTACAGCTATTTTGAGTAAAACATTGATTCCATGTACAGATTGCATGATTTCTGCGATTTGATGAACAAATTAGTGATGTGCGCCCGCTCGGGCTAAAACTTTAACGGCGGGCTGAGATCTTAACGGGCGGGACATGGGCTGTCATAGAGAAGAAAAGATAAAAGTATTGTAAGTCTATTCTGCTTACTATGTCTCAAAACACAATATCTCTGTTTACAATTCTGTTTGCTATCAGAAGTGGGTCGGTTTGATTCATGGGGCGGGACTGGTCGGGGCGGGTATGGGAAAAGATTTTTCAAAAGTGGATACCCATGGGGCAAAATTGGCGCAAAAACGTTTTTTAGTTAAATAAGATTGAAATAAAAGATTGCCAAATTTATAGATTGTAAACGTTTTTTTTACATCAAAGTTCTCTGCTTAAAAAATTGATTTTCTTGAAAATTTAATCGCACCATGCATTTTTAGCTTTTGGTGAAATTTGGTTCTATTCAATTATATCAGCAAGATAGTTTTTATCTGATTTGTAGTCAATAGCATTTGCAACTACAGTGGAAGGAGTGCAATTGTACTTGTATAAATGTATTATATAAAATATTTTATTTTTAAAGCTTTATAAAGGGCTTTATAGTTAAAATTAAATTTCATTTTGCTATAAATAATATCATTGAATTGTATTGGCATATTAAAAATTGACATTTAAAAAAATGATTCTGTATCTTCTCGGAAGTAAGAAATCAAAATATTTAAGTAGTGGTGTGCTGCAATGAAAATTGTCATAGAACAAATATGGGCACTAAAATATCGTAAGTAGTTTTGGAGCAGAACTTTTTATTAGACCAATTTGGGGCGGTAGAATACAAAACGTGGGGCAATGTGGGACAGATTTCAAAACGTGTAAATGGGGCAGGGCCCAAATTCTGTGGGCGGGGCAGGGCAGTTCACAAAAATCTGCATCATTTCCATCTCTATTTGCTATATCTCAAATCACAATTTTCCTATATCTCAAATCTACAACAGGTAAATTTAACAGCTGAGTGAACAGCTGATAGTAATGTTTTTATTGGATCTGGAAAAATTTTCAGGTACATAATGAAATCACGTGATTAATGTGCAAGTGCGTTGGACGATGTGATTAATGTGCAATGCATGTGCGGGCGAGCTCAGTATTGTAAAAATTGGCAGCCCGCACATCACTAGAACAAATACACAAAACGTTTGTGTTATTTAGATTACAAGCATGGGTTCAAATTTATTCCTATGCAGAGGAATAAAAAAAATTCCATGAATATTACTGTATATTTAAATTTTGATTATATATTTGCAAAAAAAAGGAAGTCTATCCTCGCTTTCAGCATTGCATGTCCCAAAATTTATAGTGGCAATAACTTACAAACTATTAAACAAAACCTAACACTGATTACAATAATGGACGTACCGACAGATGTTTGATATCATAATCACTCCATACTAAAGGGGTAAATAATTCAGAAATCGAAGATCAGGTTTTGGTATGGGAGCATACAAAGGATAATTCGCACCAAAATACAAACAACTCAAATTTTTCATATCAATCTCTAATATTAATAGTAGTAGTAAATTTGCTAGGTTGCATTGCAACTTTACCTAAAAACAAATCAAAAAAAATTAAGTGCATGACACCTTAAAAATTTTCCTTTTCATTGAAAATATTAATGCATCACGCAATCTATTTGTATGGTAAAACGGAAGCTTGGATAATCATGACTGCATCTGCTATCATTTTGTCTTCCATAGTTTAATGGATGCTGAGGGCTTTTCACACTTAACCATAATTTTTTACCTAAATAGTTTCGCCGCTCAAATAAAGATTTACTTCAGAATATTGTAAGTTAGGTTTTAAATTCTGAAAAGTCTCTTTTGTATGCGTTCAATCTTTAAATTTTGCCCCTCTCTTATCGTGTTATGCCATTATTGTCTGACGATGAAACTGGAAATTTTTTACAAACTGATCACGAGTCAGCTTTGTCTTGATAATTCAACTGTATGAACGCTTTTATTGTATATCGTAGTTTATTATTAAATAAAAGAGTAGATTGTTGTCAGGAATCCATTCACTTAATATGATATATTTCCTGCTTCAAGAATTTCCAGAAAAAGGTCAAGTAATGATTTCAATGATTGATTGCTTCCTCCAATAAAAAAGTCATCACGAGTACAGCTGTTGTGCAGGAAATACCTGCATTTCGAAACCGTAAATATCTGATGGCTGCATTATTGTGATATTTCCTACGATCCTAAAGTAACATAAACTACTAAACACATTTCTGTTACGTTTTTCTTTGATTAACTGTATTTGGTTGCATGTTATAAATCCAATTTGTTCCATAGTGCGTGTACATAAGGTATAGTTAATTCGAATTTTCGCTTAAATTAGAATTTGGTTATATTGAAATGTCACTAGAGGTGGAAGTGGGGGCGACGAGCCGTGCGCAATAATAATGAGAACTGGGTGCAAGTGGTGAAATTATATCAAGATCTAGTAAGCTGATATTTACTCTTTATATTAGTTTTTGCAGTAGCTAATGTCTATATTGCCTGTAGCAGAGGTGAAACCGCCGGCAGAAATTTAGCAGTTGGTTTTCACTGTGATCGCAACTCAGACTTGTCAACGAGCCAGCCAAGCTTCTAACGAGCCGAGCCGAGCTTGATCACAGTATTGCTATACAGTAGGAAGCAAATAAATTGCAACAAGCGATTTTTTAATATTTCAACAAAAATACACATAACATCAATCAGAGATCAATATGAAACGTACGAAATGAAACACGAGTTAAACTAGTAAAGTGTATGACCGCCCTTGGCATTCACGAGTGCATTGATTCTTGCCGGCATTCCATCAATCAACATCTTGCACGACTCAAAAATAGTTTTTGACCCACCATCTCGTATACAGATATCCAGTAAAGCATTTATTAGGCCTGCTTTTGATGATACGTCGCGCAGACCCAGTCTTTGCTTCACAATAGCCCACATTTTCTCGATCACTTTGCAATCTGGTGAGTTGGCCGATCATGGAAGCACTTGGACACCTTTCGCGTCTTAGAAGGCCTTGACGTGTTTTGCCGTGTGGCAGGGCGCCGAATCATGTTGAAGCATCCAGTCAACGTTTGGATACCATTCACAGCCCTGAGGTATCAGTCGATATTTCAGCACATCTGCATACTTAATAGCATTCATCATGCCCTCCACAATGTGCAATCTTCCGAAGCCATGGTATGATATTTGGCCCCACACCACCACATTCGGGGATTGTTTGACCAAGTGTTTTGGTGATAGTGCCTTGCTGCCGCGGCAGATGATGGGAGGGGTAGAAAACATGACGCAAAAATCGACTCGTCAGTGAAAATCACCGTGCGCCAATCGTCCACAGTCCAATTTCGGTGTTGCTTTGCCCATGCCAAGCGTCTCTTCTTCATTGCGGTGAGTAGTAGTTTTTTGACCGGCTTGATGGCCTTTCTCCGCCCGCGTTTAGCCTTTTCCTTTCACTGTGGACTGACGCAGGGACGATTAGAGTCCGTCAAAGGGGCACAGCATCTAACCGAGGATTTTTCACGCAGCAGCATTTTGTCATCACGCGAGGTAGTGATCTCTTTCGGCCACATTTCTTCCTGGAAGTTTCCACTTTCCCAGTTGCACGGTGAATCTGAATGATGCGTGATGCTGTTGAATAACTGGTATGACGACTCAGCAATATCCCACACTGTCATGCTGGTGTGTTGGCTGAGCGCAATAACTTGAGCGCAGACGGCAGAAGACGTATCCATGACACAATGACAGTATAATAACACAAAATTACTATATGGCCAAANGTTTTTTGACCGGCTTGATGGCCTTTCTCCGCCCGCGTTTAGCCTTTTCCTTTCACTGTGGACTGACGCAGGGACGATTAGAGTCCGTCAAAGGGGCACAGCATCTAACCGAGGATTTTTCACGCAGCAGCATTTTGTCATCACGCGAGGTAGTGATCTCTTTCGGCCACATTTCTTCCTGGAAGTTTCCACTTTCCCAGTTGCACGGTGAATCTGAATGATGCGTGATGCTGTTGAATAACTGGTATGACGACTCGCAGCAATATCCCACTGTCATGCTGG
>CABFPE010000173.1:571885-589314 GCA_900660155.1 Hofstenia miamia | reverse complement strand
TATATATATATATATATATTCATTCAAAATTTAATTTTATATAGATGTATGAAAAAAACTACAATAGAAACAGCTTTTTCTATCAAATATTTATTTGGATATATATTCTTTCCTTACAATGCAAAAACAACCCAATCTCTTTGCATTATAGATTTTCAGTGAAAACTGAAACACAAAATTAATTGGAAATTTAAATTTCCCATTCCAAAGTTTTAAGTAATCGATATATGGGATTGATTGTTTAAGAAACACTAAGTGGAACAGCCACCACCCACCATTTGTATTTATAGGAAATTAAAACTTGTTTCGAAAGCCTTGAATAGCAAGCGCTGAATTCCAATACTCGTAAACTATAAATTTCAAACATGGCAACTGTCACTACAGGCAGAGACAGTTGGTATCATTATCTTCACTTGATTAATCGGTCCAGCTATTTGAGGTTATCAGGCAAAATACATTATAGAAATTCCTAATTGAGTGCTTGCAGGAACTTTTTTTACCACTGCATTTATAACCCCTGTGATTAATGACATTTTGATAAATGAACATGCTTTTAGCAACAATTAATTGCTAGATTATCACTAAAAAACTTTCTTCAACTTTAGCATTACCGCAGTTATCATGAGGAACTTGGGAAATAATCATATATTTTCAATGGTTACTGAGCCACTGACTGTATTTTAGAGAAATGCGTTTCTGTTTACATGATCTTTTTTTATAACAGAATTATTTATATGGTGAAAATTTAGTCAATGAGCATTCACAATGCCTATAACAATATTATTTANCGCCCATATCTACGAAAAAGCAATATGGAACAAGGAAAAGCTGACAGAATGGAGAAACAACTATAAACCACAAATAGGGAACACCAAAGCATACAAAGAAAAGAAGGTGGAGAAATTCATCAACATAAAAATGGCTACATGTAACATTAACTACACAGCTAGTGACAAGTCATGTTGCATAACTATGGAACACTTTCACAAATAGAGTCTAAGTTGAATTATGTCTTGTCTTGAGTATGCACTGAGCTAGGATAGGGTACACATAAGTTGTATCAATGAGCTGAAAAGTGGAACTCAACCAAGTGGATCATTGGCAAACAAGTGAAACTGGATGTGGAGATCAGCTTTGGGCAGATGCCCACTACTGATCTTTGGAGGAGATACTGTGTAGCTTTGTCACCTAAAGAGTGAATAGTTATGTTTTGCTAATTTAAGTTAATGGAACTATGTAAGAGCTAAAGCAGTGTTGAGTTAGTAAATCTCTACCTGCAAACACACAACCAATTTTATAGNTTATTTAATTTGTTTACTATATTCACACTGACTATTTCTATAATGATGTTTTTGTATTGAATCTAACAGAATCATAAAACAGAAACCAAATTTCACACAACATATCTTACGTGATGTTTTAATTCACTATTAGACTCATAAAGAGGTTGACCAGACATCTTGCTTTAGGAAGAACTGTCCTGTTTTTTATCATTTTTCTTCTGTCTTGCTTCAACCTTAAGAATGACACTAATATATGAAACTCCGCACTGTTCAACAATAATGTTTGAGTTAGGTTAAAAATAGGTTCTGGAAAAAAAATTTCACTTCTTTACACTTCTTCCTGAAAATTTAGAAATCGCCACCTTAGTAATAGCATAAATCATTAAAAAATAATTTTGAAAGAATAATGTCTCAAAAGTTTTTATTCAGATGTATTACCTTTATTAATCAGTAAAATTGTCCATACATTTCAATCTAGCAATTTTTTTAAAGAAGCGTTTTCATTGCAGCTGCTAGTTCACTATATGAATAGCATCTTCACTTTTCCTTACTAATTTCATATCATTAAATTCTGTTTACTTTTTTCCCCTTGTTAAGTACATAATATTAAATATTTACTTGTACTTAGGTCTGTCATAATCCGTGTATAATTCCAATGAATCTTTCCTGTTAGAGCTACCTTGCATTTGAAAGCTGTAAAACTATTTGTAATAGATTTACTTTAAAAGAAAAAAATGTTTTCTCCATCTTTTTGAAAAATTTTATCCAAGCCTTTGAAGAAATATTAAAAGGCTTTTATATAGAAGCATCTATGAATTTTTGCCAACTCATGTAATGATGAAGATTTGTTCTGAAACTCATCCTTGTACCTGAAGTACATGAAAACAAGATTTTTTTTAAAAAGAAATCCTATTTTTGAAAAAAAAATCAAACTTCTTTCAATACATAGATAATGAAGCGGCGTAATCTAATAATAAATAAAGCGAAAACATTTTTTTATGTTGTGGGGGCTTTCAAATTTGAAGTATTTTCATTATTTCGTGAGATACAAACGTTTAAAAATTTTTGTGGAAGCCATCACAGATTTTGAAAAAATGCCTAGTAGAATTATGATTAACTGTTTGAAGACTTTTTCCTAAAAGAATTATATGAAATTTCTATTAAAATGTTAAATGGGACATTAATTTTCAAATAGTATACAAGTCTACATTTTTCTATTTGTTTTTGATAAAACAATTTAGTAAATTGAAACTATTGCATTGCTTCAGACACTAGCAATAATGGCAGAGTAAATGAAAGCATAAATAACACAAAAATCAAATTTAAATTCTGTATCTTTATGAATATCTGCAAAATGTTGAACATATTTAAGTTCACTTACACACAACTAGATCTAAATCTTTTTTCATTACAAGTATACTGATCACGTCTTGTGCACACATTTTTTTGCTTCTGCTTACCCTAATTTACATTTTTTATCTTTGTAAATACAATTTGTAATTTGTTAATATATGCGCATCAATGTACAAAATAATGATTTACAACAGCAATTGAAGAACAACCTTGGCAAAATGGATTTTCAAAAATTGATTCGGACTAATAATTTAGTAATTTCTACAAATGGCTTGATTACAATTTAATATTTAAGCTTACTTTACAATTTTCACTAAAATCAATGTAACAGTAAAATTTGATGGGCTTAACCTGATCCCTTAAATTTTGATATACAGCAAATTATCAAGAACTCATAGCCTTATTTTGTAATTACATTCAACATTCGCGAATTGTGTGTAATGATATTGGTTTTGGCCTAAGGTCTTGTTTTTTGCAATCATTTGTTACTTAGGTTTGCATTCAAGAACTATTTTCACCCCTTTGTAGGCAAGGAGCAGATATGGATTGATTAGCAACCCTAGATTTGCTTAGACTATAATTAGCATCACCAAGAACATTTGCCACAACTTTAAGTTCACAAAGTGAAACAAGATACTAAAAAATTCTGAAAAAAATGTCAGCTAAGCTGAGAAAAATTTTTTTTCAATATTTATATTTGTTGTACTTCATATATTCTTTGTGTTTCTAATAAATAAATTGTTACGACTTCTCTTATAAAAAATTCAGGATAATAAATGAGTATTCTTTGGTAATGTAGCTTAAAATGTGTTCACACTACTGACTTTTATCATTTGACAAGAAATTGGTCATAAAAGTCGCTAGTGTGAATGTGAACACACTATCTGCTATTTTAGTAGCTGATAAAAAATCGATAGTGGGAGCCCACCTTTAGACTCCAGCTAAAAACCGTTGTCAAAAAAAATGTATTAAGAAAAATTGCTGGTTATTCATAAAAATTGTCTTGAGCGTTCAAATGACAAACTTTGCTCATCGGCAAGTGAATTAAACCATTGTTTGTTTTGATGTGACAGGGAGTTCTAATTTGTCCAAATGGTTTGTGCTTAACGCACTTCTTTTTAATATAATATGCTTTGGAGAAATGAATATCCAATTGAACTTACTGTTAAAAT
Organism: Hofstenia miamia; assembly: GCA_900660155.1. Taxonomy (NCBI): domain Eukaryota; kingdom Metazoa; phylum Xenacoelomorpha; order Acoela; family Hofsteniidae; genus Hofstenia; species Hofstenia miamia. The sequence continues at coordinate 585,506 of CABFPE010000173.1, read as the reverse complement.
TTGGACGAATTCTCCCATCATAATCTTTGAGGAGACTGTCTAGGAAGTTGGTTGTTGCGTTTTCTTCTGGATTAGCAACTCTAAACACCAATCTTTAGTTATTCATTAACATTCAATTTATATGATGACCATTCAACAGGTCTTTAAAAATGCATTTAAGATTGAAAACAGAAAATATTTACATTAAATTTTTCTTTAACTATCATTTGATAACGTACTTTTTACTATTGTAATTATAGACATTGGCCGGGGGCAGTTAAGAGCAGGGGAATGAGCTGGAGCTGGGCTTGTGCCGATGTATTGGAAATGATGGGCTGAAAGTGAGTTAACATTTTAAAACAAATAGGGAACACAGGGTAACCCAAATGCTGTGAATACTATATAATTCATAAACAATGTGTGGAAAAATATATTTGTTGGCAATGATCATAAAAATGCGCCTAAATAGAATTAATTTAAATGGGCCTGGCCAGACCGCACTTAAACCTAACTTTTTGCTCTGGGCCATTCTGTACTTCCTTTTCGGGTTCCAAAATAACGATTTTTTGTTTGTAAACTCTCACTATAACGTATATTTTGCTGCTACGTACTTATATTTAAACACCCAAGCATTATAACATAATCGTTGCTCATCATTCCTTATAGCGTACTAAATTGAATGCCATTATCCTACAAGGGCTCTTAATAAAATAACCAATCAGTTTACAATAATGTCATAAATAATTTTACTTATTATAATATTCTCAATATAGCTATGAATATGTTATTTGTATGTGAATGCTTCCAATATAATATGTGTTAAATTGTGTTCAAATAATTTAAGCATTAATGAATGGAACATGTTTTTCAAGTAAGTTCGTTGAAGTTTTGCATACATTGAACTTTTAATCATAACAAATTTCAGGAATATTTGATTCTAAGAGAAGTGAATTGAGTCGAAGCCTAATCACTACTGAGGAGCTCTAAAATGGGACTTTGCAATCATTTTGGACACAATTTAAAAAAAGCCTGCAACCTTTTTGCAAGTTTAGTTATATTGTAGTCAATTAAATATATATATATATATATATATATATGCATTTAGATGTATTTGTGTAAAAAAATGTGTTTTACCTGGTCCACTCATCTCTAGTTAGCAATGGCATTGAAGTAAATGAGGCTTTAAAAGTTATTTAAACTTTGTGAAAAATATTTCTATAACTATGACGAATTTAAATATGACGCACATAGAAAATAGGTTGTCGTTGTTATGGAAACCATGGTAATATTATAGTAAAATTTCCTGTAAATGTATTTCCTTGCAGCAGTTCAGTAAAGCTGCATACATGTGCTTGATAAGTTGGATTTTAATGAACTATATTAAGTGCCTCCCTGCATATCAGTTTTATTTTCTGATGTAGTGACAATTAGTTGATGCCATTTCCAGATGCATTAAGTAAATTTCAAATCATACTCAATTGTCAGCTTCAAAGCAAAAATTAATCCGAATACCACTTTCGTTGAGTTGTTTAAAAAGGTATTTAGGTATTCACTTCGTTTCTCCATTGATACGGGATCCAATTTACTCAGAAGAAAGTATTTCTATTCCAAAAAGAATTGCAATGTAATTTAATGATAAATTTCTAAGAAATTATTAAATGCCTATAAAGAATCAGTTATGGATCGAGTACTACTCAGTACTCGGTACTCGAACTTGGATAGACTCTTAGAAAATTTCCAAACGAGGGGGCTGCTCACATTTTTTTCTGAAGATAATATAAAACTATTTTATTTGAAAGTTGTACAAAATTTTGTCATATTTTACAAAAGATTCAATGATTTATGAGGTTCTTCAAAAAATATTTAAGCTTTATGTTTATACATGTAAAGCTAGTCTTTTTGCGAAGTTTTTTATTGATTGGAGAACAGATAAGTTTTAGAAAAAATAGTTTCTATCGTATGAAAAATACTAAAAAATAATTTTTTATCGCAATAACCACATTAAGCGTCCGCAATTTCTATAATGTTTAAACGGTTTATGAAAGTAAAGAGACGGCCAAGTCTCCCCCTCAAAACCGCGCTTGAACTTGACCTCAGCAAAATCATTACATATATTACTTATATCGTCTAATTATTTGTGTGTTATTGGCTTATGAGCTCATGGCCAATGGTCAAAACCTTGAAAAGTTATTTGTACTTTTTACCAAAATTTTTTATTGTTTGGAAAAGTTTTGGATAATTGGCAACATTTTGTAAAAATGAAAGACAAATAATGAAATTTCACAGGATAAGTATGTTGCATATATATCATTTTATGTATTATTACTAATAATTACTAAAACATGTTCTAAATAAACCAACTAGACCACTTGTCTATGATGTATCTAAAAACGTAAGACGCTATTGGCAAACCTTTATTAAATGATTAGAAATTGTAGTATTCTACTGTAATGAGTATTCAAAATAATTTTTTTCATGATTATTCATAAGTATTTAAGCATTAAGCTAAATATATTTTTCCATTTACAAAGAATATCATATCAAAAACATTATTAGTTTTTACATATAAACNTCGGCAAAATCATTACATATATTACTTATATCGTCTAATTATTTGTGTGTTATTGGGTTATGAGTTCATGGCCAATGGTCCAAATTTTGAAAAGTTATTTGTACTTTTTGCCAAAATTTTGGATTGTTTGGAAAAGTTTTGGATAATTGGCAACATTTTGTAAAAATGAAAGACAAATAATGAAATTTCACAGGATAAGTATGTTGCATATATATCATTTTATGTATTATCACTAATAATTACTAAAACATGTTCTAAATAAACCAACTAGACCACTTGTCTATGATGTATCTAAAAACGTAAGACGCTATTGGCAAACCTTTATTAAATGATTAGAAATTGTAGTATTCTACTGTAATGAGTATTCAAAATAATTTTTTTCATGATTATTCATAAGTATTTAAGCATTAAGCTAAATATATTTTTCCATTTACAAAGAATATCATATCAAAAACATTATTAGTTTTTACATATAAACTAATCATTTTTGCCAGATCTAGAATCGAAATCGATATTTAATGTTGAATTTTAGCACCACAAGCAAATAGCTGTTTAACATTTATTCTAACCCATTATTTTGGTTTTTTGTGTTTTTTGCGTTTGCTTAACAATAATCAAATTTTCCGAAATCAAAAGTTGTTTTTTGGACGAATTTTTAATTAGTAGGTGCATTTTTTGCCAAAATGTAGACCAAAAATAGCATGTTTTTGCAAAAATATATATTAATAGATTTTATCAAAAGATTCAAAAAGACTCAAAAATTGACCAAAATGAAAAAATTTTTCCAAAAAATCTAATCAATTTTACTAGAGCTGTCATAAAGCGGGATCTAAATTAGGATTAACGTTGGAGTCGAATAGTATAGGTATAGGTGTTTTAGAAAAAACTAATCATGTATCGTTGCTGCGAGCAATATACTTAATAGCCTTTGTTTGTAATGTTTAATCAATTTTCTAATTTACAAAGATTTGTTAGTTTCCAACGCAAATTGAAAAGAATAACCTTAGCCTAAAAACAATTTGAAATAGATAGAGATATTTCAAGGCCATCGAGTTATAAGTGTGCAGTTAAAATTGAAATTACAGAGAATTCATTGAGAGGTTTGATTAAATGAAATTTAATATTTCTTAATTAACTCCCCAAATGCCACATTAAAAGATAAAACTTTACTTTATGAAATTTTATGACTACGTTCACGACCTACATGCGGACTAGTTAAGCAACTAAGATACAGGACTAAATTCAAATAATGTTTCCTCAGCAACGAATGAAAGTGATATGTAGGTATTAAGTAGGGTTTGTTCTTTATTTGAAAGCTTTCTCTCATATATGCGAAAACATTATTTTGATGATTTATATGCCCGATATGAGACTTGAATTCTTCACGCTGTACTACGGAATTATAAAATATTTATAAAGTATTCCACTTTTAGATTATAGTTTATTTTGACAAATATGTGAATTAATGTCCCATTAAATTACTTTCAAGCTGTTGTTTATTGTACTTTTGAATTCTGTCTTCAGCAAATCTATAATTTTAATGATGTAGGAAATATTACCATTTTACTGAACAGTGTCTCCTTGGATCAGGGGCTAATTAAAATAGTTATTAATTGTAAATGTAGCCGAAAAACGACTGTTTTGTATTTAAACTTCTATATTTGATACTATTGCAGTAAATCAACAAATATAATTAGGTTTTGAATAGTGCCTCTGACAGAAGGGAATGCAATTTTGTCCTACAACCCCCCTGAATAATTACCAAACATTAGATTGCAGAAAGGGTAGTGATCAATTTACTAATTCAAATTCACCTTAATTTGGATTAAGTATCCTTCCTGCTCTCAGGTTTTATAAGAAATGCACTGATATTGTCAATGGCGTTTATGTATGTCACAATCCCGAATAATTTATTTTTGAATATTCATTAGTCAATTTGCATTTGTGAACATATATAGTCAATTTATCATTGTTTTTTGAATTTTGGGATGTTTGTGATCTTTCTATAAAATCTTGCTGACTACGTTGATTCTGCGAGCATCATGCGTCATTTATGCAATTAATTGTATATGATTTTTAAATTTATACCTTAGATTTTATTCATATCTTAAGCAAAGTTTTGTGCTCCAGCTTGCTTCAAGAACATTGGACATGTTGGTACATATATGTTTATATCAAAACAAGTTCCACTAAATTATACTAATATATTGATCACCTGATTATTGCTTTTCATCTACATGTAGTATCGAATTCAATTGCAGTTTTATAACACAAATTATAAATTTTTGTGAACTCGTTTAAACCAACACGGGTCTCCCCTACGGTGAGTTGAAATCTGAAGGCATAAGCAAAAATATTTAAAAAAACATGATTATCTCAGGAATATCACATAATCTTTGGTTTCTTAGAGTTGATGGTAGCTTTGATTTTCCGAAAGGATTAACGGTAGAAGTGATATTAACTAGGTTTTTTGGTTTTATAATGAAGGAATTTCTTGTGTTAGCAGCTTCGATGTAATTTTCAGATAGGCACAGTGGTTAGTGATAACCGGCTACATTTGGAGCTTGTGGAGCTCAACTCAAAGAATAATTAACAAAAATAAGTTCGGAATATCAAGAAAATGGGACGTTTATAACACAAAATTATACGAGCTAGTATATTTAAACGTTTGTTTCTATATATATATACTTCAAGGAATTTTGCAGTATTGCGAAATAATGATAATATATATACCACAAAGTTTTAAATTTTTTAGGAGTTGTGGATTGTTTATTTTATCCACGGGAAGTGCATTGCAAAATGACATAATTTGTTTCATGGCATCTAGTTCACTGTCTTATTACTGATTTGATCGGTGGTTGTTTCAAATAGTTTTATGGAAACATTTTAAATTAAATAAATGTTGATATAGGAAGTCAATTAATAAAAATTTATCTTCTGGTGTATTAGCATGTCGGTTCTATGTAAACTTGTCTCGGTTATAAACTTCAACGTATTGCTTAATCGAAGATTAAAACTTTCAAAGTAACATATATTCTAAGTATTCACTATAACATTTAGTTCAATCTACAAACTTTGGACAGGCTCTATTTAACACTTTTACTATAACAATCAAGCTTTTAACCGTTGCCATCCTTTTTACTGGAATATTAGACTTGTACGTTTGGGGTCTTTAACACCCCCGTTATTGTACCCAAGGTTATATGACGAAAATGCTAAATTCGTACTTTTTTAATAACTATGTGCTATAAACTGACTGAGATAGTTTTTTTAGTCATATAGCTTGTTACTTCCTTATGCTTAGCAACGAGCGAATTGGCTGTGGTTTACCTTAACTAACGTATTTGATTCTGATATTCCATGGTATTAGAATCGGTCATTTTGTAAATCATACCGCTACAAATAAAAATTCACTGTTCATTCTCAAAAAGTTGAAAATAGCGTTTTTTCAAATTTCATGTTCGCCTAAAGGTAAACATATTTACGATAATTTTAAGTATCTTTAACTTTGTCAAAGAAATAATTTCAGATTTCTTTGGAGAACTATTAAGTTGGCGTCGCTCTCATAGCCAACTGTACAGTAATGATAACAGAGTTTAAATACTAAACAGATGTGCAGGTACGTGTTATATGATAAAAAGTTGCGTTCAACCAATAAATATAAAACAACTAAAAGTCAAAACACGGTAATAAATAACACTTTAACGACATTACAAATATGAAAAAAATAATATGCCGATATGAATATATAAAACAAGTTTTTAGGATTTCGCCTAATTATGCATATTACGGAGTTAATAAGTTACTGCACTTAATGCGAATGATAGCAGGAACAGTGTAATTAAATCCTTCAACGCTCGCATAATCATTTATCTTCAAAGCAAATAATGTGCTTAGAGTTGCTTTACAAGGTTTCAAAAAGTTCATTTTTTCCAATTTAGCTGCACTCAGCTAACTCATACAAATGAATAAACCAATAAACAAGCAAAGACACTTAATTAAAATCAAATATTTTAATTTGTGTTTTTCAGTTGAATTTATTATGTATGCATTTTGTTTATCTCAATTGCATAAATATTCATTTATATTTATTAATTTCAATACAAGAACACGCTATTTATTATCAAAAACTTTTAATTGGTCATTAAAGATATTAAATTTTGCACTTAAGCATGATCATGTTTGTGAATACAGACGATAGTATAATATATTATTTCTGCTATATCAAGTACAATTCAATGCAGAGTTAATTTTATTTAGACATCATTATGACCGAGAATCAATTTCTTTTCTTAATAATTACTTAAAAGGGAATCCATGATCACATAGACTTAAAATCAGACAACAATTGTATAGTTTTTTTTCAGTGCCTTCATATGTTACAAACCAACACTGAATGAATACCTAAGCCGAAAAAATAAATAAGTTGAGGCTATTTTTTCAAAGAATATAATGAATTGGGCACCTGTTGATTTTGTTTGCGTAAGCTTCATACTAAAACAATTTCCTGATGCTTAGATTTGATCAACTTAGATAAATGATGTTTTTAAGCAAATTTTAAATAAGAAATTATTGATGAATTCTCAAAACTTATTAGTGTCATTGAAGTGGCAGTCTGGCCAACAAATTCCATTTTTTCTTTTACCACCTAAATTTTCTTGTCCAGATTTAGGTTGTAGATGTCCAAGCTTAGCGTGTTTCAGATATGTAGGTCTATGCATACGTTTATATTTTGATATTATTAGCATTATAGTAAGACATTTGCGTGCAAAAGAGTTTTATTTATGTATATTTACATTTATACATATGTTATACTTTTCATGCAGATGTTTTTAAGGGGAGACTGTGAAATATCAACTACTTTGATCCCTTCATGTAGTCAAAGCTTAATTACATTTTAATATATCAAAAGATGCAAAGTTGAATGCTTGAGTGATGTGTATAAACAAATAAACGTATTGGCAAATGAAAATGCCTTTCTTGATTAAATATTTTCCCTCATATCCCATAGAAATTTATACATTCTTCAATTTTCCATAACATTGAAAAACTATTTTGGGTGTTTAGATTTTCCGAAACACCTAAGAGCGTTTTTCCATTTCTTTATATTATATAATTTTTTCTACAATTTGTTATAGATGAAATATTTAACCCTGTTAGGCCCTGTGTAGCGTATGTGCTACACATATTTTAATCCTCAACAGCAACCATGCATTTGGTTATATGCGTTCAAAGTACTGCATAAGGCCCAGTGTTGCCTCTATGCTACACAAAAATGCTTGCTTTTTATTGGTTATTGCAATCATGTGATTTACTTTGGAATGAGTATTAGAATGCAGGGAAAGTAATTTACACCATTATTTCTTTGACTGGGACTAACAGGGTTAAACATCTGTTTTGCTTAAAACGCGTAGATGCTCTTAAGCAACTATCAATTAATTTAATACCAATATTTTTCATATGTTTGAAAATTATCTGCTAACCAGAGAACAGAATTATCAAAGACATATTGCCAATTATAGCAGAACCATTCAAATAAAATTTTAATATAATCACTTGGGAAATAACAGTTTAAAATTTGTGAGTGCATTTTAATGTCTTACGAGTGATTTCTATGTTTGTGAAAATGCATTTTTCCTTTAAATCAATTAATATTTTTCAAAAATTTAAGTATAATTTTATATGATAACGAAGCCCTATTCAGTAAGGTCATGGCCAACTGTTTTCTTAATTTGTATTCTATTTTTAAGGCAATTCGGTTTCTACTTCTATGATTTCATGGTGGGAAGATCATTCTTGGATTCTTCTAAGATTTGCATTGAAAAAGAAATTATTAAGATCAGAGGCAATTAGAGCGCTAAGAAATGACAAAGGAATACATATTAAAGGGTCACATAAAAATGCACATAAAAATAAAAAAGCAATATAAGGGATTAGTAATTCAACAAATTTTTGAAAAAAAATGTAATGCATGCATATAATTACTATCAATTTTTAACTGTTTCTTCCTTTTAAGATCAATTGGATTAGAGAGGGGTCTTTATCATCATAGTAAAACTATCTCAAGAATGATTGCAAAACTTATTTTCAAAGTCAAATTTTATCATAAAATTCTTTGAAACGGAAACAGAAGGAATTTTAAAAAATGTTTCCCCAATATATATATATATATATATATATATATAAGAATTTAGACAAAGTAATAAATTGAATAAAATATAATCGCCAATTTAATTCCATATAATATTGCAGACATATTTTATGATTTTGATCGCATTGAATTGATTTGCGGCTATTAAATAAATTGGACAGAAAAACAAATCCATTTTCACAACAGATTTGTTATTAATTTTTGGATTATCTAGGCTCTTAGACGGGATATATTTGATCTATTTAACAGAATTCCGTTATGCAAATCTCATTTCCTCTTTTCGTTTTAAAACATTATGCGTTATAGAATACAGGGTGGATTTAAGTTTTTATATGGGGGAGGGGGGTTAGGAACTACACTTCACTGCTGAATTATCGCAATACGTGGCATTCTCAGTAAATAATCGTTAAGTTTGAATAGAATTAAGGAATTTCAATGTAAACTGAGAACAATATTGTATAAAATATTATATTGGCGTAGTTAATATACACCAACAAAGCTTCTGCTTGATAGTTAAGTGAAGAAGATGGTGAAATGTAAGGATAACCCTTGACACCGGGAGGTATCTGGTTTGAACTGTCAGAATTCATTGTCTGTGATGGCATTTGACTTTTTAATGCAAGCTGTCATCTATGTGCAGAAAGCGATGATGTAGAATCACTAAGATTCCAAATTAATTTGAACTAAAGATAATAAATTGTGGAAATAATTTTAATATAATATTCTAGCAACGTGATAATTTTGACAAAATAGTTCTCTGTATTATAAACGTGCATGCTTTTTTTAAGGCACATGATTTCTTTGTGATCGTCCATCGCTAATTATCTCGGGTGGTTAGACGTGCAATGCTTTCAAATGTGACAGTCTTACAACCCACTGATTTGAAAAAAATATTGCTGTGTGAAGCCGTTTTGTAGCCATTCCTACCAAGCATACACCTTATTGATGTCATGTCCAAACTTGAGATTGAAATTAAACTTAATAAATCGTCTGCCTGTAATTTCAAAAAACTATATTAACATCGATGCTATTACACATAAAACCGCGGCTTAGGTTTTTGTTTCTTTTCTAAGCCTATGTGTAGACGATCCATGCTGTACTTCCAACTTTTTACTACTGCTGAATAATTCAAGGTAATAATGCTTTTTGTAATAGAATAGATATTAGAGTCGAGCTTAATCACACCGAAAAGTCTCAGACTTCATCTCGCCCAAATACAAAACTATTCAGGACTTATGAACTATATATATATATATATCTACAATTTCCCCGTCATCTGACCTCAAATCATATGATAAGTAGTCGCATTTGTCGTAGTTAACTTTTATGGTAATGTACTCAATAGAAAGTACAATACGACATAGATACACATATATCTACATTTGCAATAATAGCTGTTATCTCTAATGTTATTGGTTATGCTGGAAGTTGAGGGAAGATAACATTTCTGGTTAAAGCATTATTCGTTGGGCTAGTATAAGGGATGTTAATATATGATGCCATATTTTAAACAGCTGTAAAGGATATTGCATTTCATAAGACATATTTACAAAGAAGTGTGAGCAGAAGAAACTATATCTGCACCAGAAGCCAATTTAATAGATGTCTGCTAATTAATTTCCTTTTGCGCAAGAGCGTCATTGATTGTGATGAATGAACGGCGTGATTTCGATTTTATTTGCACTCTTCTGCCGAAAACAGCACATTAAGGCTCTTTTAATTTCCGAAATCATATATTTATATAATTAGTTTCATGAGAACACAATCTTAAGTTATACTTAAACGTTGCAATGTACATACAATTTCTGCACAAATATCTAAAGACAATTTTCAAAGAATTTATTAATAACTGCAATTAATTTTTTTACATGTCGATCTATACTTGATTTGAAAATTGCTTCAAAATTCTATTGCTTTTACATTTCTACATATATATATATATTGAAAAGTAACTCCCTATTTTAAAAAAATTATAATTTATTTTTAAAATATAATTTCTACAATTAATGAATATGAGAAGGAAGTATAATGCCTGGGCTTTTATTTAAAATTCGATATGGGCGCCTTTATTTGCCACCAGCTTCTCAAGTCCACGTTGCATTTTGTAGGACACCGGCTGAAGTTTCTAAGACATTTAGGGGAACCGCGATTTTTTCTAGAAGACATATTTTTTGCCATTACTCCCAACCCATAGTATTTGCTTGAACTTAAATATATTTAGCATGAAGGTACGTATTAATAACAATAGTAATAATAATAATAATTTAATTTTAACATTAATATAAACACTAACAAAATTCATTAAAAATACAATAAAGAAACACCATCCAACAAAATTTCAAGGATTTATGTTTAGAAACGTGGTCATGCTGATGATTTTAAATTGCATTTATCGGGACATATAAATATATCGTTCGTATTTAGCACCACTCGGTTTTATTTTCCATAGAATTCATCACCCCTTTAGATGGAAAACCACAATAATTAATTTTATTCAAAAAATTTACATTTGGAATAGCGGCCTAATTTTTATGTGTAAGTTTCATGTATATACAAAAATAATGTTTTGGACCCGTATTCACAGCCCTCTGTTATAGTATTTAGCCGGCGTAATTTTTGCTTTGAGGTTAAGAATGGCTTTCTGGGTGCCACGAAAGTCCCAATTGAGTACTTCTTCAAGATGTTTTGCAGAATTCTTGCAATCACAAGGTAACCATCAGCCCATTCATTGCAAAGTTTCTTTGAAGTCTTCCTAGAATTTCGCTTTGAAAGGCACAAAAGAGCTGATTGGGAGGTTTTGGAGGTCTTCTTTGGTCTTCCGGACTTTGGCTTGGGGACAATGATGTTTTCAGAAGTGAAAAACGTCTGATGATATCCGCGACAGTACTTCGAGGTCGCTTAACAAGTCGGGCTATATTACGTTGACTCATCGCTTCCAAATGTTTGGAGATAATCTACTCGCGGATGGCAAGAGGTACTTAACCAGTCATCATATATGGCAAAGAAAGACTGTTGTTAGACATTTTCAATATAAATAGACTGAAAAAAGCTCAACCAATGAAATTATTAACAGATTCTCTAACTTGGTCTGAAGTGGCCGAATACATTTTTCAAAGAAAATATTAACTAACCACAAGCATTTTAGATTTAAAGTTAACACTGATAATTATGTCTCAACATTGATGAATTCCTCTTTCTGTAACACCAAATCTAATTTAAAAATACCTATGACACTCTTGGCGTCCATTTCTTTTAAATATTTATGACAAATCATCTGTGGGTGAATTATTTTTTCCAGTACTGTATATATATATATATATATAGAATTTGAATTATTGATATGTACCTGTAGCACACTATGCCCAGTAATTCGGAAAACGTTAGAAAAGTTTACCTTTCGTTAATCACAAGTTGTAATTTTTTTTGTATGAAAACATTTTCACAATTAATTAGATTTCAACTCACAATTGTTGAATACAATTTATATTTATTTCATACAATTATATCATATAAAAAGATGTGTTTTGAATTATTACTGAAATTAATATTTGAGGAATTTAGCAATTTCAAAGCATTTGTATATCCACTTGTTCCGAAGATTCCTCGCAAGTCTCTGCCCAAACATTTTAGCTTAATTAACACATAGACAAAAGAATTCCAAATCGCTTGTTTTAATAATATATTAACGTTTATACTGAATCATGATTTTGTAAAGCACTTCATTCATTTTCTTAACCATAGTCCTAAATTTGAATCCAAAATTTATTCTGAAAAAATTCGTATTGGAATTTCATAAATGGAAGACTGTTTTTAACCATAAAATCTGGGAAATTATCATCAGAGTTAAAAGGAAAATTAGTCTTACCGTTTTGAAGAAATTTTCTTGGATTTACCAAAGAAATTGAGAAGTTTTTATTTTCTTATTTTTTTTGATTTTTTGAAAAGCAAAAATCTCAATACATGGAAAATTTGAATTATTTATTATTTTAATTATTAATTAGATTAGTTTAATTGAATTTGGGTAAAATATTAGAGAATTCACAACAATTTATTTTGGAAATCTGCTTACTTTATGAAATATTAGTGTTTTTAATTTAAGTTCCTGAGACACATGCACGCACCAGGGGAGGAGGGTTATGGACTAACCAGGTTAATTGAAATGAATCGGTTTAATCAGATGAAGTAAATAGAAAAAATGTTTATTGGATCAAAATTTATACTGAAACAATTCACGGAATTATTGGTCGCAATTGCTCATATCGCTAAAATAAACTAAAATTATTTCGTAAATAAGAAACTTTTATAAATGTAGAAAGAGATTCCTAACGCAGCCTTATTCGAATGATTGGTTAGATTAGAAACACTGTTTCAATTCCTTATATGTTTCAGTTTATTATAATTTTGATATTGAAAATATGATTTTGTATTTTTTGACAAAATACAAGCTATGCCATACGACTAGAATTAACATAGGCTATGAGACTGTCATAGGATGGAACTGATATCAAATCTATTGGAACTAAATGACACTGGTGGCAATAAAATGCTGCATTCTTACTTCAGATATCCTTAACAGTTAAGGCGTGCTAGCGTTAAAAAAAATTTTGAAATCCTCATAGATTTTATATAATTTCTCAGTTTAGGGTAGATATAATTTCAATCTATATTGTTGAAATAAGTTTTGTATAATATTTTTAAACATGGATGGAAAAATGTTATTTACACACTATGTAGACTTAAAAATGTTGTCACACATTGCATTACAGATACATACACTTAATGCATACATGTATATATATATATATATATATATATATATATATATATATATATCTTTTTTTTATTCTTCTGTATACTACATTCAATTGCAGTTCCTATATCATATTTAATTTTATAAAACAGTCTATATATATATATAT
>CABFPE010000173.1:558806-571569 GCA_900660155.1 Hofstenia miamia | reverse complement strand
TATATATATATATATTCTTTCGCTGATAATTTTATTTCAACAAAACATATTTGGGAAATTGAAATTTCAATTTTTTACCTTAGCAATAACGTGCCTCTACGATTTTTTATTCCAAGATATCGAGCTGTTATTAGGAATGCGAGGGTCATGGATTGCCGCTTTTTTGCGCTTTGTAGCTGGTACCAATAAATATCTCTATACGATATTTGATGAGGCAGGAATGTGACACAAAGCCCTAACCTAAATATTCCAAGAACTCTTAAGGGAAATCACAAATATATTTCTTCAAGAAGTATGCTTCACAATGATAGTTAGCTTGCGTATATTATATTGGAGAATTGACGCCCATGCAAAATGTCCATACCATATATGTACATATATTTTTTGAGCCAAAAATTATTTTCAACGTACGTTGGTAGGAAATAGTATTCTGAATTTTAAACAGCAACTAATAAAATGTCAGACCAACTTAAAGTTTAGAGCAATTACATTTCAGGCTTATACTTCTCTTTGATCACAGGCTTTGATGCGCGCTTAGCTCGTTTGTCAAGTGTCAGATTCAAATCCCAAATTGAACAAGAAAGATTAGACTCGAAGCTTCATTTCTCCACCATCAAGCATAGAACCACAGGTCCTTGAATATAACTCTTTCCCAATACAATGAAATAAGGATCATATATTACCTCTGATAGGCAAACAACCAACAATTCAACACAAAATTATGGACATATTTTATTTCATCTCGAAACGTGTATTCAGTTTTATGAACATCTCCATAAACAATTCCTTTATTTTAAAGGTAATATGTTTATATCTCTATTAAATTCGATGTTTGGAGATTTTTATCTTTTTGTGTTAAATTTTGAAATGAAGAGTTTTTATTCAAAAGATTCTCTAGGAATAACTGTAATTTTCTAATATTGAAGTAGTTCTATTGGATAAAACAACCAAGAAAAATTAAAATGTTCAAATTATTTTGAAAAGTCAATATATAGAGGTATGAAGTCTATAAAGCCAGTGGCGGCGGAAGAAGGGCAGCTGCCCCGCCTCCCCTGCCTAATATTTGCGCTCTCAAACTTTTCTAATTTAAGCATCAAAATTCCTTAGTTCGAGAGTATGTTGGTAATAAGTGTACCTTATCATCCTGAACAAAAGTCTTTCGGCCGCCACTGGTTTCCCAATATTTTTAAAATAAAATGAGCTCTGGTTGCAGAATTTTATAATTATTAGATTGGAGCGCTTTAATTTTCAAAACTTTCTGATCAATGCTTGCTATATTATAGTTAAATTGGTGCAGTGGAAAGTTTTGGCGGATTTATATAGCTATTTATAGCTCGTGCTTATAGAATGGATGTTGATAGAAAATCGTTACGAATTATAATGTATTGTTGCTGGTTAAGAAAACTGAATGGTGCAGAAATGGCACAAGAAATTAATCAAGCATTTAATGGAAGGAAGAATAACTAACGAAACAGTTGTGAATGAAAGAACACATCAAAGATGGATAAGGAATTTCAATGACGATGATTTTGATATTGCGGATTCAGAACGATCAGGAAGACCAAGTGTAGATATTGATGAAGAAATTAAAGTTTATTTACAAGAATTTCCACATGCAACTGCAGAAAAAATTGATTTTGCTATGAACGTTTCAGACTCAACGGTAAGACAGCATATGACGAAAGTGGGCATGAAGTATGTTTGATGTAAATGGGTGCCGAATGATCTTGTTTTTTGTTAATTGAAATATAATTGTTTTCTTATAAACAGTGCTGTCATTTACCCTTTTCAAATCCGACAAAACTTTCCGCTGCAAGCTATATTAATGGCATTCGACTCAATATGAAAGAACTTATAACAAAATGAATAATTGTTTCATAAGAGTAAATATGTGATTTTCATAATTACCATTATTAAAGATAAAATTCTATTTTTCAGTAGCCTTGTAACTCAGGTTCAACAGACTGAATTTATTAATATTTTTTTCTGGAAGCTCGAGCCTAGTGATAAGCGAAACCACCCGTTTTCAACTCTGATATGTCATTTTATTAGTAAGTGAGAAACATTTAAATATGCATTGACTCCTTTAGCATTGCTAATCAGAAAAGCTGCTTGTTTTGAAAGAGATCTACAAGAGATTAGTGCACATTATTTTAATTAAACAGTAGTTACGGTTCATTGCGTTTTGAGGAATCGTGATATCTAGAAACTTTACCGAAGCAAAATAAAAATATATTTCCTGCTATGAGAATTTCTCCGTGGAGAAAATTTCAAAAGAAATATCTGCAAGAACCATTGGATAGAAATTCGATTGGATTTTAAACCAAAAAAGGAGTCTTATGTTTTTTGAAACTCTTTGGAAGTTTTGGAAAATAAGTTGAAGGTGTTAGGCATTAAAGCTCAAGCAACTTTTGAAATTGCAATTAATTTTAAGAAAAAATTCAAAAATAAATTGTGCGTATTTGATCAGTAGAAAGTATTGAATCCAAGGTTATTATTTTACCATTTCAGTATCGTAATGCTTCTCATACATTCCAATAATCTGATTTTGAAAAAATTTCCTTTTTTGTTTATTTTCCGCAAGTTTTGGAGTAAAAATATATGATATCACAGTTCTTCAAATGTTCGAAATCAATAAGCAAAAGAAATTGCATTAATATGTTTTAGAATTCTTTTTTCATGCATTTAATTCATCTGGGAACTACGATATACATCTGTTCAGCTTTTCCGTAGCAACTTGCATATTGAATTAGGTTCAACAGAAGTAATTACATTTGTTGTACATTATAAACAGAACTCTAAAAAAATTCTTATATATATAAACATTTAACAGAGGCTACTGAGAGCATTATCAAGAAGTTCTTAATTGGCTTGTTGTGCGGAAATCATGACGTCGAGAATATAAAGAAGATGTCTACAGTTTTTACAGATCAAGGATCCATATTAGACATTCAATGATTCTAATTAGATATTCAAAGTTTAATTATTCAGACTGATTATCAAATAGATTGATTTTTTACAATTTTCTTACTAATTTATATATATATATATATATATATATATATATAGGAAATCCTAAAATTTCAGTGAATTTATGAAATTGCTATTTCATTTACGGATTCCATAAAATGACTAAATTACCAATATCTGATTGAAATATTTAGATTTCTTAAAGTTTTGTGACGTTAGGTAAGCAATATAAGAATTTTACAACTTAACGGAAATTTATATATATATATATATATATATATATCATACAACAAAGAATTACAAACTTCGAAAATTTGTCCATTTTTTAATGCAAAAAAGGTCATGGAAATGTTCCCTAAAAAAGATCATATACTCATTTCATTGTCTTCTGTTATCGTTTATTCATTCGACTGTGATGAAAGTTCAAGTTCATACATTGGTGAGATCAGAAGGCATTCAGAAACTCGGGCAAAGGAACATATAAGAGAGCATCTACAATCCGAAATATATATACATGGATGTGAACCCAAGCTGAAATATTTTAAAATACTAATAAGGTATCGTGAAACTAAAATCGCAGAAGCCATATGTATAAAATCAACTAAGAAAACATTATTAAATAAACAAAGACATCAAACAAATCTAAATATATAAATGACAATTGAATTTTGATCATTGAATTTAAAATCGCAGATAAAAATAGCTTAATGTTTACAACAAAAATAGAATTTCTATTCATGTTAACACACAACAAAGGTTTTTGAAGCGACTCCCAAACACAATCTTCAAATTAATGAAAGGAACATGTGACTTTGTGAGAAAATTGAAAGAATTGTGTTTGGGATTAGAATATATATGAGAATATTTGATCCTTCCGTGCTCAATGACGTCTTCGCAGTATATGCTGCCATATTTTAATGCATGCAATGATTTCATTAACTTGTTTGCCAATGGCAGAAAATGATGATAATTCTGTTTATGACTTCTTCCATTTCTATTAGATTTTGGTGAAATAAATTAGATAGAAATAACTATTAACGGATAATGTAACACACTAAAGACTGTAAGACATACCATCTAGCAAATATTTGAGTTCATGTGGTGTACTTTGGAACCACAAGTAATATTTTCATGCTTGTAATTTTGCAAAATCACACTATAATTTATGAGATAACGAAATTTGCATTTTTGTAAAATGACGTCGAAAAGTAATCATTTCTCCACAACGAAATTGCCGTTACAAGCACCAATAATATTATTCAATTCATTTTTGGAGGAGATTATTCAATCAGAGAAGTTTTGCATTAGTATTAACCTGAACTAGTGTTTATTTTTTTGACAGTTATTATTATCATAATATTTAGTGTTCTGCGTCCAAGGTAACTTTCTTGGCCTTTGGTGGCCGTGAACAATTAATTTTGATCTTAGCCGGCCATTGGCTTTAACGCTTTAGCCGTAGCCGGCCGTTAACTGTGATTTTTGATACTACTAAATTTTAAAAACAAAAATACAAATAAAAATCATGGCAATAAATTTTTTATTGTAGTGTTCAGAAATCAATCTTCGCCTGGATTTCGGCCCTAAAACAAAATCTTTGGCCGCAGCCGACCGTTAGCCGCGGTTTAGGCTGGCGAACGGCTAAGCTGTGCCCACGGTCATGGCCGTAGAAAATTAATACTATCACATTTGAAATTATCAATATGCAATTTAGAAATGTGAATAAATTATATTTTTTCTAAATTCTGAGCAAGAGAAACTATTTACAACCGTATTACGACTTAAAATGCCAAATTGATGAAAAAATTCACGTTTAACAAACTTGGCGTTAGCCAGACTCATAAAGTTAAGAGCAGCTCATTCACTTGTTCTTAATCTAGTAGGTAGTGGTAATCCATAATTAAATTCATGTCAATTTGTTACCATGAGACTGTTCAAAGTGGCAATAAACATAGTGGTTATTGGTTTTTGACAGCCAATTTATATCGCTTTTATCAATTAATTACAAGTATACAATAAAAAACAGCCTACGGTATAACCATGTTACTTAATGATATTTTTCAGATGTATTTTTTATGAAACATATATTCCTATTATAATATATCATTCTCAGATAGCTTCCCACGTACTCTTCATTAGTATAAAACCATATTTGCTTCAAGAAATGATCAAAATAGGATAATTATTTATTACCTTACTAATTTTGTTTCTTAAAATGAAAGCCTTTGTGATGAAAAGGGCTTAAAACACCATCGACGTTTAATTATGGTTTTCCCGGAAATTTGATTTTTTCTCTACCTTTCATGATGAAATTGAATTACGAGATATTCGCAGATTTAGAAGGCCGCCAAATTAAGTTCAATAATGATTAATTGTAAAAAGCTATCTAAAGTTTTCTGCATGTAATAGAATGAACTCTTTATGCTCAACTATAATTCAGATAGAAGAAAGCCTTATGGGCATAGTTAATAGGCAGAATATAATGTTGTTTTCCTAGAAACAGAATACAAGGAAATCAAACCTCTTGATCTATATAATCCAAACAATAACACATCATGCATAGAACTCTATGTTTATAGTGAATTAGAATTTTATGAATCAATGGCAATAACCGTAGGATACAGGCATAAGTGCAGCTCCTTTAAAAGTGATATTCTTTAAGTTATTCGTGTTAAAATGGATAAATGCATCTTTATATTCTAAGTAGTTGCACTTTGGATGAATTCTCTATTTTAAGTTGAATATTAGCGTTTCTTTTTAAACTGCTTCTCCAATACTTTGGCTTATTATACACCCAATGCTTTGCAAGTACAGTCTTGCGCTATGCACTCTATTCGACTACCGTTATATTTATTAAGTATTCGAAGCTGCACGATTTTGTGGAAATTCAGATGAAGTAATTTTGCGTACATAAAATAGAACTAATTGCATATGAAAATTTCAATTTTAATGGAAAATGAATTTATGTCAATGCTGAGAAAACAAAAATGAATAATAGGTCAACAAATTAAGTTCATAATGGGTTTAGAAGTGAAATTAATTTGTTTTAAAATATTTAGATGAATTATTAGAAAACTATTAATAATTTATCGCAATTATATAATTAATGGCAATTATGAAAAGTTTCTCACCCATATAACGAAGCTGTGCGTTTTATGAGACATAAAATGACAATGGTGAAGAATGCCATCGCATTTCTGGGCACCATGTAATGTTTCAATTGAAAATTAATTATTTTCTAACAGTAATTTTCTTTTCGCTAGATGGCGTCCAATATATTTGAATTGATACATGTTTGAATATTATATTAGAAGCAAATAATGAATTTCTGTTATAAAATATAATAAAAATTTTATCTAGAAGAAGATATTGTTCTAGGTCACGTCACGTTGGCAGTGGATCAGTTAATTTTAATGTGAATTAGGTAAGAATTCTAAACTTGTATTACTACTTTATTGTAAATTTGCCTTATTGGCAATTCTGTTCTCAACCTTTACTTTAAGATTTCCCTGAATGTTAGAATTAGGATTTTCTTAATAACTTAAAGTAAATAAATCATGACCCATGAAGTCATAGTGTTTGTATCAATTGCTTAATCTTAGTAGCGAACTTCAATGTAATATGTATTCCATATTTGTCATATTATCTATCATACACAGGCGGCGTAAATTATTATTAAATGGATCGGATAAAGTGACGACAGAATGAATTTTCACTAGGGGGAGCAATTTACATATTTTGCTCAATATACTAACTAACTAAGAGTACTTTTACTGCTCAAGTTTTTAAATTTAGGCAAGTTTTTTCTGAAATTTCAATGTTAGGGGAGCAACGGCCCCCGCTGCTCCCCGATTCCGCTTCATTAATAAACATTAATGTTTAGCTTAGATTTCTACCCAATTTGATGTGCACTTTCAGATCTAACTGTTTTAAATACATATATGTAAACTTTGTAAAAACGTTTTCCAAAACTGAAGTTATATTCACGTCATTCAAAAATGAATTCACGAGAGGAACTTCAGTTATGAGGCTATGATGCTGAAATGAAGACGATCTTGAGTTGGAATTCATCATACATATATGTATGCTGATCATATGTTACAATTGCTTGCATTTAACAATAGTAATAATTACTTTTTCCTTTCAATTTACAATCTAAGCAATGAAGCAGAAGGTCGTCTCAAGAATAGATCACATGTTTAAACAGGAAACAATTATGTATAACAATTGTCATTAAATTTCTCAATAGAGTCACAGTTGACGCCCATTCTTCCTTTAGAAGGCCTATAGTGAAAAATACCTCAGCTTTTTATGAATCCACCTTTTAACGGTTTTCCCCTTTTCGTCAACGTCATGGAAACGGTGTCCTCACAGTAGCTTCCTGAACATAGATAGCAGATGATAATTGCATAAAGCAAGGTGAATTACTAGTTGGTATCCGATTGCCTTAATGTTATTCATTATCAATTTTACAGCATAGGGAACTGCATTGTCTTGCTGCAGAAGAAGGTTTGTGGGTGTTGGTTTTTCATATCATGGTTCGAATTATGTAGTAATGGCTGTTGACTTTTACTTATTTTGAAGAATAATCAAAGAGAAGTTAGTTTTTCCATCATGGTAATCAGAGATAGAAGTGGGCTGGACTGTCCGAGGGCTTCACTGAGGAGAGGCATTGACTTATCATGAGCTGAATTTCATCAGCCGGATTTGGGCTTCATATTTCTAAACTATAAACTACTTCACGTATTTCATCAATGTTTATGTGCTGCTGCAATGGCTTAGGCCCATTCAATTTAAGGAACAAAATATTTTTGCTGATATTGCCAGTCATGTTCTAGCTCAACCCACCTGGAAGTGCTCTCGGTGAATTTTGAAATTAACTTGAGTAACATCAGAAATAAAAATTTCACTTAAACTTGGCCTGTTGTGTAGCTTGCTGCAAGAGCTCCCTATTCTCAGTATTTTTACCTAGACGGCTGTACTCGTCTCAAGCATCCGCAGACCAATTGAAAAGGACAACAACAGTGGCATTTAGACACAGTCTTCAATATTTGTTAACAGCCTAATAAAAAATGATACATCACAAATTCATATTTTAACTTAACTAGCTGTAATCTATGCTCCACATTATTACAAGTCTAAGCCCGTGTACCAATTTTCTAGCCATAACTGAAACTCTAAAAATCTTAAAGCTTCTGACGTAAAGAAATGGAGGTAAACTAAAGTGACGTAAGATAGATTCTCTTTAAAACCTGAAATAGAAACCATTTTAGATAAATTGAATATTATTTTACTGGAAAAATGGTCATGGCTTAATACATTTTTCCGATTCACTTCTAAATTTTACATTGATATCTCTCAGAACTAGAAAAATTATCACATCTATAGATGAAAATAATACTCTAGAATCTAAGTAATTATATGTTATAGAATTGTCTGCAAAATGATAGTCATTTTTTAGATATGGTACCAAAGATAGATAAAGAATATGAACTATGTCAGCTGGGTGTGTTGGGCTTGTAAATTATGGATTCCGTTGGCAACTTTTCCAGTGTATTCAGCTCAATTCTATCTCTGTATAAACTCTATTTAGCCGTAGCCAATACAAGTGTTGGAAAACTAGTGGTGTCTGTGGCGATATTAACAATTATAATTCCAGTAATCACAGTTCCTTAACTTTGCCAAATTCAGGCATCTTTGTGACATTTTTGCAATCGAAAGTGATTTTTGGAGTTTTCCGAAACCTTTAACTTTACCAGACACTCGAAAGAAACTTCCCTATTAAAATTGTTTCATTTTTTGCTAAAAATTTGGCAAAATACTGCCAACATTTTGAAAAATTTGTGCATCTGAATGCTAAGCAACCATTTGCTTATGGCGTTGAAATTCAACAATTTATATCGATTTCATAATCATATATGATGACAATATGTATATAAATCTGGCAAACCTGAAAATTGTTTACTATTCAAAAACTAAAATATGTTTTTGAAATGATATTCTTTTGAAATTGGAAAATTCATTAAGCCTAAAGTTTAGATACTCACTTCTTGTTTTATTTTAAGGCTAAAAAATAATCAAGAATAAATTATTTTGAATATTCATTGTAGTTTCTAAAAATTAGAAATTTCATTAACGGCTTTTCAGTTGCGTTATTTGATTATAGAAATTTTAGGAAACATTATTTTACACAGTTTTCTCATATTTAGCAATAATACATATTGGACATACGGTATATGCAAAATGTATAATTTCTTTGTTTCTTTGATTTACCTTAAAATAGTTGTTAACACTTTTACAAAATGTCACCAATACAAAAAAGTTATACATGTATGCCAAAATATTGTAAAAAAATCCATACTAAAGAAAGGCCAATAATATAAAATTTTGGCAACATTATGTCAAAAAATCTAAAAAAAATTCTAGGGCGTTTTCCATAATAGTGTTTGACGAGAGTTTGCTCTACTTGGATTTACCAGTGAGTTTTGAATATAAAGGAACTAGTACAATTTCATTTCTGTATTTCAATGGACTTCTGCTATATAATATATATTTTTAATTTAACTCTGCGTTACATATATAATTGAACAACCCTGATTTAAACTAATATATCTAATTTTACAAATAAAAATTAGGCTACTTACCCAAGGAAGGCAGATAAACGGAAGAATTTCTGAAGAAGAACAATTAAAAGTCCAAGCCACATCTAAAGAAAACTCAAACATTTCCAAATCAATTCATTTCACTTAGAAAAATTTTTAATAACTGTTTATTATTGACAATATACACCTAGACTAACAAAAAACCATTTCTGAACAATTGTGTAAAAGGTTAGCAAGGTTGTTATAAAATTTGAATAATTCAAAAAAGAAATACAAAGGTAAACCTCAAACAATGCCATCAGTAGAAAGTGAATTTTAGGTGAAATATTGTGTTTATTTTAGATACATGATACTCTTATGTCAGACGAATATTTTTCCTTAATTATTGATAAAGTTCAATGAAAATCCTGGATAGTAAACTATGTAGTCCATGCAAATATAATGTAGTGTTGATAGTAAATTTCTCCACAAATGACATCATTGATAATAATTTTTTTAATATAAGTGTACGGACAAATTTCAAATAAAATATTGTGTGATGTTTTCAAACTATTTTATAAATCCTTTCTCAACAATTTTCAAAAGCATAGTGGTATATCTATGGATTTCCATATAGTAAACTACTCATTTCATTAGCTAACATTTGGGCCAATGCAGTTTTGGCACATTTGTTGAGAAAGACGCCAGATAATAGGGTTGTCGTGGATCTGGATCTAGATGAACATCAGTCTGATCCATGGATATCTACTGGATATTAATCAGAAATATATTCCATGGATATCCATTGTGGATCAATCATAAATGCTAGTAGATAAATATATTCATTACTGGGATAAATCTTTAAGTAAAATTGCCTAAAATTAACAATATAAATCAATTCACAAATATTTTTTTTATAAATCTGACAATATAATCCAGGTAAACCGATCACATTACACCAGGAGAACTATCATATCATGTTTGGTAAAATAATCAAACTATTAGGCCATACTTAAAACCCAACGCAATAAGAGGCATGTGTATAATTTTCTGTCTCCTTTAAATTGTTCAACCTAATACAAGAAATGGACGTATATCTTGAATTTTTCTTTGGGGAATTTTCCCTGTGGATATTAGTCCTCTATGGATCAATTCATGCAAATTTTTGTGAATAAGATTGGATAAGGACCAAAAAATATTCAATACATAGTAACTCTGACACACACGCAGTAAGATTTCAATAGTTCATCAAAATTTATTTCTATAGTTTATATAAATTGCGATCTATGTTATCATAAAGACAATATCAATTTTTTAATTTCAGGAACTTGTTTTTTTTCTTTTTTTAAAGATTTAATAAAGAATAGGTAAAAACCAAGAATTCAGATTTTCAGTGGTATCCTGTTGTTTGAACAGATTGTTCTTGAAGTCGTACAACTCTTCCTTTTTATGCTATTTTGAAATTAGATAAGATTGTTTACCCAAATTTTTTATTGTTTTTTTGTAATGAATGGAATTTTTATATCCGTATCAACAAAAGTTAAATGCACTTCATCAGTAAAGACATGAATAAGTTGTATGGGGGTTGGTGAATTACTTAGTGTAATATTTGAAGAAAATATTAAACATTTATATCTATTCAAAAGAAATTGGGTTTTAGTAGTTTGTAAAACACTACAAAATGGTTTATGGGATAGACTATTGCTATAAAATTAGTAGAAACAGAAGCTTTTTTCAAGCCTCGGATTTGATTGAGGACAGCTATTATTTAATAAAATTTAGTTATCACCCGTTAAAATGACTAAAATGAAAATCATTTCATACAAAATGTATGATTCTTATATTGAAAGAATCCGTAAAAATTTTCAGGATAAAACTTAATGACATGCAGCCATAGGATTTTAAAGAAATTCTATTCTAATAATGAAAAGTTATTTGGTAAACATAGAAGTTTGAATTTGGTCTGCATTTCGCATTTTCTTAGTATTTTGCTCCAAGATGCTTATAAGCTTATAAGGCCCTCAAAGTTTTCCCCTTTACAATAAATAAGCGTAAACATTGTGTAGGAAATTTTTAAAGTCAAATTAAGTAAGCGTAGAAATTTGCATCACAAATTGCACCCTCAATGTTAAATGTATTTCAAAAATTTCTTTTTCAATAATTGCAAATCAATTTAAACTTTATCCTGAAAAGCGAATTTTTGAAATTGGGCAATACGCGCCTGAGATAACAGGCTTTCAATTTTCAAATTGTTTAATTGATTCTAAATTTTATTAAATTTATTATGCAGCCAGTTTTAATGATATCGATTTCTGATAAATTGTAAATTGGGCACTAGACAATCTATTACAAATACATATAAAAAAATTATCAAATTTCTCAAGACTTTTAATATATGGTCACTTTTCTATATTAATAGTCATTGTAAAAGTATGAAACCAAGTGTAAGATATTAGGCATTTGGCATACTATAACCTTAGTATAGTTGATGCAATTTGTTTAAAATTTTTGCATTTTATTGATAAAATAATATAGATCTAAATGAAAAATGAGGCATTTACTATGTAGTATTTACTTGATATTCAAGTCCTACCTAGTACTTACTAGGCAATGATTGACAAAAAATCAAGTAAATACTACCTACATATAGTTACTTTTTATGACTGTGTCACAGAATTCAAATCTATAGGATTCGTAGAGAAATTTTTTGTATTTATTAGAAAATTGGTTAATTTTGCAATTATGTAATTTCTCAATAACTCAATAACTAAGAATCATTCCCTAATTTCTTGAGTCAATTTTTTAGATATAGTCGAGAAAAATTTGTGCAAAAAATTTCATAGAAATCGGACAGAAATTGATGAAGTTTTGTTTTCACAAATTTTTAAAAAATATATATTTTTCGCGAAAAAGCTAAAAAAGATAATGAATGTCATATAATTCAGTTGTCACTAGTTGTTTTAAATCACTCTATTCAGATTTACTTTTTCATTGTCGCTTGCATTATATTTTGGTCAAATACAAAACGAGAAATTTCTGCAAGCTTAAAGCAAAATGGTTAGATGGGACAGGCGTCAAAGTCGTTGTTAGCCTCACCCCATAATATTCAGTGGAGAGAAACCTTACATATCTGAGCTTTAGATATTGGTACAGCAATATTCTTCAACGCAAAACAGACTTGTCAACGAGCCTAGCTTCTAACGAGCCGAGCCGAG